>SNQJ01S0263912.1:9884-21918 GCA_010110895.2 Picea sitchensis | reverse complement strand
ACCCCCCGCTTCCATTAAAGGCAGAACGGACAGGGGGGTCCGGAATCCAATCTGGACTGTTGATTTAAGTGCTCGTCCCTGGGCCGTCCAAATGTGCGCCAATGTTATCAGTGATTCTGAACCCCCCCCCCTCGGGTTAAAAGAAGAATGGTCGGGGGGGTCCAGAATGCTCTGTATACCGTAGATCTGAGTGCCGTGATCAAGACCATTGATATGTGTAATAAGCATAAATCAGGAGCGGAGAACACATGTGCTGGGAAAACTTAGGATAAAATCATTTTTATGGGTTTTTTCCCAAACTTTCAAAGAGGCACCACCATGGGGTTTCGACCAAACTATCCTTTAGGCATTTGAGACATGGTGCAACACTTTACATCAAACTGGATTTATTGGAGTGAAACAATGAAGCAACTAACCTACATGCTAACCTATCTTCCTATGACAGTTAACCCATATTAAACTGTTGGGTTAAGAAATTACTCTACCCTAGGGCTATCTGACCAGGATTAGATAATCTGGCCAGATTTATTCACTAATCTAACCTAGACACTTTGGCTAAGATTAAACTGTTTAGCCAAATCATTCACTACCCTATCAACATCAAATTTAAAAAGAACTTGGCCATTCTTGAAAGGTATAGCCAAGTTACTATTATTGCATGGGGATTTTATTTCAATTCTTTTATGCCCTCTTTTTCTTTTTCTTCTTTTTTCTTTCTTTTTCTTTTTTCTTTTCTTTTTCTTTTTTCGTTTTTCTGTTTTTTTTTCTTTTTCTTTTTCTCTTTTCTCTTTTTCTTTTCTTTTTCCTTTTCAAATTATTTGCAAATGAAAAATCATTTGTCAACAAAAATACTAGAGACAAATAATATCCCAGTCACAAGTTGATTCCCATAACTTATGGGGTGATAACAAGTCTGTCAGCCCATAATGCGAACACCAACTTGTTATGCCACGATTTCTTGTTTTCCTGCAACATTTTCTTGATGATATTTACCAAGGTTTTGTTTGAAGATTCTGCCAGCCCATTCCCCTGAGGGTAGTAAGCTGTGGAATGCCCCAAACCAATGTGATATTGGTTGCAGAAATCTATAAGCTTCTTCGACCGAAAAGCAGTTGCATTATCAGTTATAATCTTTCTAGGACATCCAAAGCGAGACAAGATATTATTTTCAAGGAATTTGATAATAAAAGAGTCAGTGGCTTGCCTGCTTGGTACTGCTTCGATCCATTTGGTAAAATAATCGGTGGCAGTGAGAATCCACATGTGCTGGCCTGAAGAAGGGGGGTGTATTTATCCAATGAAGTCCAGTCCCCATTGCTGGAAAGGGGCTTCAACTGAGATCGGTTTCAGGGGGAGAGGAAGGAGTTTCCTTTTTCCTTCAAACAACTAACATTGATGACATACAGTCACTTTATGATGTACATCGGTGAATAGGGTGGGCCAATAGAATCCAGCTCTGAGTATTTTGTTGGCTGTGACCTTCCAGTTTAGATGGCCACCACATTTTCCTGGATGAAATTCTTGTAACACTTTGTCAGCTTCATCTTTCAATAAACAATTTAACAGAATGCCCCCAGGATATTTCCAATACAAATTGCCTTCTAGAATACAAAATTTTAAGGCTTTCAACTTTAAAAATCTAGCTTTAGTCTTAGTCAAACCAGGGGGAGCTTGTAAATTTTGCAAAACGAATATAAGGTCTGCGTACCACGGAGAGTTGAGAAATACCTCTCTCACACTTGCAGTCGCCATCTCGACCTGTTCATCTACTGCAACTAAAAAATTAATGTCAAGAGCATGGAAATTAGATTCAACCATTAATTTAGGAAGGCCTTAACCTTTAATTAGTTTCGTAGGCTTAATCTCTATGTCATATTCTAAAATGACAGCAATCCATTTTACTCTTCTTCCATCTGGATTGTCCTGGGTCAAAATGTCTTTTACTACCGCATTCGAAACATATGCAATGGTGTGAGAATGGAGAATATAGACCCTAAAATCTTTTATAGCTTTCACCAAGGAAAAATCTTGTTTCTCCATTATATTGTAATTCAGAGCAGCATCTCTTAACGCGTTACTAAAGAAAGCTATAGGTTGTTCATATCCTTCGTTGTTCTTTTGTAGTAAGACCGCTGCTATAGTATGTTCAGAAACGAAAGAAAAAAGATAGAAATCCTTAGTAAAATCAGGACTGATCAAGATAGGGGCCTCTGTGAGTGCTCGTTTGACTTGTTCGAAAGACTGTCTGGACTCAGCGTCCCATTTTATTTTTACATCCTTTTTTAGCATATTTGTAATGTTTCTAAGGAGCTCTGCTAGATTGGGAATGAATCTTCATAGAAATTTTATTCTCCCGATAAAAGACTGTAGTTCTTTGAGGTTTCTTGGGTGTTCTAATTTTTGTATGGCCTCGATTCTGTTGGGGTCTATTTTGATTCCATCCTTGGAGATGATGTGTCCTAGCAGTTTTCCTTCCTCTAGCTCGAAAAGGATTTTCTTAGGATTTAAAGAAATCCCAAACCTTCTACATTTCTCGAAGACTCGTCTGAGGTGTCACAGGTGTTCGTCATCAGATCGGGAAAACACAGTTACATCATCCAAATAGACAACAATAAACTTACCCGATTCTTCCACAAAGGCGATATCCATCGCTCTCTGGAAAGTGGCTACAGCGTTCATCAAACCAAAAGGCATTTTCACATACATGAAAGTGCCCCATGGTGTGGTGAAAGAGGTTTTGTCTTGGTTATCTGGGTGGACGAGGACCTGATCGTAGCCCGAGAAACCGTCCAGCAAAGATATTCGACTGGATTTGACTACCCTTTGAAGGATGTGGTCCATTTTTGGAAAGGGGTAATTATCCTTCAGGGAGACCTTATTCAAATTTCAGAAATCTATGCAAAGTATGATTTCCCCAGATTTCTTACGTGTAGGGACCAAATTAGAGACCCATTTGGAAAAACGCAACGAGACTATGATTTTGGCATCTTACATTTTTTTGATTTCCTTTTCTATCAGAGGGAGCAACTTGGGATTTATCCTCCTAAGTTTCTGTCTGAATGGTTTTTGGTCTTCTTTTATTGGAATCCTGTGTTGTATGATGTTGGCATCATAAGCTTTGAAATCCTCATAACCCCATGCAAAGACATCCGAATATTCTTTGAATAGCTCAATGTATTTGATTTTTTGCTCAGGGGGTAATGATTTAGACAGTTTGACTATCCTGGGTTTCTCTTCGATCCCTATATTACAGTGTTCTACCTCTTGTCCATTGGCTTCAATTTTCGGTTTTTTGGCTATGCCATTAAAATCAAACAAGTCCTCTAAAGGAACTAGACCCCTAGGCAAAACATTGCTTTTCAAATGTAAAACATCGGCCTCCATCTCATCATCGCCTAATTCTCCTGAATCTACGCTATTTACACTATCAATTTCAAAATCTGATCTATTTACATTTCCATATTCATTCTCTAAATCTATATTTGTACATTCAAAATCATTTTTACACTGCAAAAAGTCTTCGATTTGATCATCATTACCAAACAATTGCCAGTACCTGATATTGTCGGGAACGATTGGTTTGCATTTTACCTCCACCATGTACGGGCGAGTCGAGTGGAAAGGAATCTTACATGTGGCTGTTGACGTAGCCAATCCATCCACAAGAATGTTTTGTCCCCTCGGCATTACTTGCAAGTCAACTTCAGTGAAACATCTAAGGGCATAAAGAACAACATTCCTATAAGATCTAAGACGTGGGTGTTTTGCAGCGTACTCACCTTTGATCTGCTTGATTATCAACTCAGAATCACCTCTTACCATAATCTGTTTAGCACCAACTCTTTTCAAAATCTTCAGACTGAGCATCAAGGCTTCATACTCGACAATATTGTTAGTGCATTGGAAATTTAATTTGTAAGAATGGTTTTCTGAATACCTGTTTCTGTGATTATGCAGCCAAACTCCTGCTCCAGCTCCTTCTTTGCTCACTACTCCATCAAAATCCATGCTCCAGAAATATGCTGGTAATTCTTCAGTTATCACGTTTTTCATTCTTGCTACCTCAATGATTTCTTGGCCTTCGTCCGGACTAGATGTATCTTCTCCCAGCTGAGTGTTTTTCTCTCCCGTGTCACCATCGTTGTACAAGATAAAAGAATCCAAGTTAGAATGCGCGGAGTAAAGAGGATAGTTGTGTGGTTTTTCTTGGCTAATGACCATGTATTTCATCAATGTCTCTCTGTATAGCCTTCTTTGTTGCCTGAAAACTGGGATATTGGCATAAGACATATCTAGCTGCAGGGTACCCCTCAACTTAGCCCCCCAAGACCAGGATAGAAACATTCCATACTTCAAAGGGATGTCTGCAACTACCACATCCATGACCATGCTTTTTGCAGGAATCTGAACCAAGGTGATACATAGGTCCTTGATCAAACCAATACATCTAACTTTACTAGAGTTGAATGAATGTAGATCTTTATAAGGTCTGGTGACCTCCAGTCCCAGTTTCTCCATCACTTCTTTCGGCATCAGATTTTGGGAAGCACCTAAATCCAGCATAGCGTTATGCAAGATTAGGTCATGTATGTTTAGACTAATGTAAAAAGGAGTGACATCACCATTATCATCTCGACCATCTACTTCAGGTCCGAACAGAAGTTCAGGTTGATCATCAGTAAGGTTCACAGTATATGAATGATTTGTTGATCCAATGGTTAAGGCCTTCGTGCCTATGTCAGGTTCAATGGTCAATGCTTTAATAACCTGTGAGCGATAAATGTCTTTGTTCATGAACTCAGAAAATGGGATGGGAATTTTTACTTTGGCCAATTCCCCCTCAAGGCTGAAAGGTGTAGGAGCTCTGCCTTGGCTCATCAATTCTGGTTTTTCCACCAAACTCTTCTGTCCAGAAGTACTTGGTGGATTAATAGGTGAAACCTGAGGATGTGACGATCTTTTCAGAATAGTAAGGTTTTTCTTCGCAGGAACTTCGACAGTACTCTTCTCAGGAATATTCTCGGCAGATGGCTCAGAGGCCTTCTTGGTTTCGACTACCTTCTTCATTTCAATTGTATTTTTTAGGGAAATCCCTTCTGTCTTTTTACTCCATAGATTATACGGCCGATGTACCTCCAAAATGGCATTTTTGAATGCCTGTTGTTTTGCATCTTCGGCTTCTTCACTTACTTTTGTTTGATTGAGAAGAAAAATTTCTTGCTCTTCTTGGGTAAGGAAAATAGCTTCGTTATCGTGAATGACCATGAGATTTATGTGAGTATCCTCCAATTCCTCGATCACTTCATCCCCTTCATCAACATAATTTTCTTGTAAGGGAGGTCTGATTTGTTGATCTGGACCTCTCTGCTCTCTTTGATCCCTAGGATCTCTCTTTCTGACTTGAGGAGGGTTTCTCCTGAAGTTAGGATTATGAACCTAAGGAGCTGGTGGGTTTTCTCTTGGAGGATTTCTGTCTGACACAGTAAGTCTTTCCATCATTCTTTCCATTTCTCTGGCCAAAGAATCCAATTTGGAATCTGAGGTTGACGTGGAAGGTTCTTCTTTAATTGTGACTCTCCTCTCTGACCTCTGACGTGCCCTTTTTGCCAACAAGTTGGCCTCCACACTTATTGCACTTTTCTGCATGTCTTCCAGGGTGGTAGAATTTCTTTCCCTTATTTAGTATGACATATCAGCATCAAAACCATCTAGGAATTTTATCAATGCCAAACCCTATGGAAGTTTGATTTCAGTTGGGATTGCATTGTACAGGTTATTGAAATGAGTGCAATAATCTTGCACTGTCTCACCTTGATTTCTTCTAATATTTTTGTATTCTGACAAAATTTGGAGAGGGTTTTTCTTTACCTCCCATCTGTCTAGAAAACTCCTTTGGACTGCGGTAAGGTCAAGGACTGAGGTGGCACGAAAACCTGTGTACCATTTTTTAACGTCACCTGTCAAACTTTGGGCAAACAATCTCATTTGAATGTCAGCTTCATCTACTTCATGCAGATCATAATAATCATTCATTTTATCTACGTGTTGTTGTGCGCTCAAAGGTCCTGTTGCATCGAGCTGTGGAAGTCTCATTTGATAGTCTTGGGGCATGGCATGAAGAGGCGCAGCCAACACCAAGGGAGCATATCGAGCTGCCATGATGTGTGGAGGAGGTGGGATAACAGACTAGATGATCGGTGAGGTAATGAATGAAGACGAGGACGAGGAGGGACTGGATAGCACTGAGGGATTGATTTTCGGTTTAGCAGTGGGAGGCATAACTTCAGGGGTTCGGGGTTGCAAAACGGTTGGGTCAAAAATGATTCAAGTCACAAAACTATCGGACCGTGTTCTAACCAGGCTTTGTTGGGAAAATGTGTCAAAGTCAGGGTTTTGAAAGTTAATGGGTTCCCCTAAAAAGGAAAAGGACTTATGCAAGGGAGTATGACTCACTGAGCCTTCAACTATGGTCTTTTTCCTGAGCAACTGTTCTGGGTTATCTGTCACTATCGCAGGTTCTGGGTCTGGATGAGATCGGGTATAAACTTTCTTGGGAGCCAGATTTATTTTTAATTTTATATATATATACTTTTTAGTTTTATGAGTCCGAAAATAACATGTACAAATCTTAATCAACCTCTAAACATCACTTTCTTCTCAAATTTTCAATATTTCAGGAACAAACTTTCTTTTTAGGGAAAAGAAACCATGAAATTATAAATTTTTAGTTCTTCTCCCCAGTATGGTCGCCACTATGTTAGCACTCTGTAAATTTCCTAGAGGTTGACAACAGAAGAAATCTACAAAAGGTAACTTTATCCAACCACTTTTGAAGTTGGGATCTAGCCCTTCCAACTTCAGAGAGGGATCTCTCTATATGATTTAGCTGTGTTTCCAATTTTAAATATTAGGCTAGGTAAAGAAATAGGTTGGTTTTGTTGTCAAAGTGTTTTTTCAAATTGGTTGAGATAGTCTACACATCCATTGGGCTATGGGGTCTGTGTTTTAATAAAATATGAAATCCGAACCAGAAACGCAAAGGAAAACTTTCACAGTGCGAGATAATATAATCACTGGATTCTTTAATGGCATAAACGATGAATAGCAGAAAAGATGAGAAAGATAATTTCAACAAAGAAGCAGTTAAGAATTTCTTTATTGAAAACACCAGAAGATAAAACACTAAGATCGTTCGAGTTAGAAACAGGGTATACGAGATAAATCCTGCAACATTCATTACTCTTAAAGATTAGATTTCAAAAAGCAATATGATAACAAAGCGAGAATAACATTCAACTTAGAGAGAAAAACATCACCAGTGAATACACGCAAGAATACTGTAAAAGTGCTTCCTTTTTTATTAATGGAAGATCTCTTCAAAAATATTACAGTCTGATAGCGTCAGGGTGTAAAGATCAACAACCCTCAATACTTCGAAAGATGAAGTATTTATAACTCAAATTACAAATGATCCTGTCATTAATGATCAGGACGTACTAAATCTATTTTTAGCCTAACTAACTTAACAAATTTCCTAAATCTAGGAACTGCTTGATGATGTGGTGTAACTGCACGTTGATTTCTGGGTGGGTCGTTGATGAAGGCTCTACATGACCTCATCTGACTGGACAAATGACTGGACTGGGACAGCTCATCTGCTACTCGATCAGATCACAGAGTTCCTCCCATTGGAGATGACTGGGCACGTTGACTTTGAGTAGCCTTCGATACACTTCATCCATTTCTGTGTATTTGGCAAAGGTAGGCTTGGTGAGGAAGATGTATCGAATCTCATGTTGGATACTGATGTCCCACTGAAGAGCATCTAGAAACGCCTTGCCGGTGATGCTCCCTTAAATGCCTGCAAACTTTGAGTTGTCCTTAGCCACATCGGCTAATCTCTTCTTGTATTATGGGAGTGTCATCAATTTATCATTGATTACCTTCAGACCAAGCAGACCTTTCTTCTATAGAGCCTCAATCTTACTGAAGAATCTTTGTACCCCTAGGTCCATGGCCTGAACCTTTTCTTCCAGCTGAAGCATTAATCCTCTCTTGGTCAAAACTCTTTTGACCTCAAGGATGGTCTCTGTTTTGTCTTCAATTTTCATCTCTTCCAGCTCTTCCCTGGTCTTAGAATTGAGGAACTTGATGATATTGTTCGCCTGTGTTGGCATGTCTCCCAATTCTACTATGATCTTCTCGATGGCCTGTTTGCTTCTCTGTACCAATTCATTCTTCTCAAACATGATCTGGATCATGGGCCATATCTTGTTCATGGACTTAGTGATGTATGTCCATACACTCTCTTTAACCTTGGCCAAAGTCTTTCCTGCCACTGTTTGCTTCCAGAGTTGTTGTAGCTCCTACTTGAGCTGCTCTGTCACCTGCTTTTCCTTGGAGAGGCTAGTCTGGAAGGAAGATTTGAGTTCTTGAAGGTTCTCAATCTCCTTTTTTAGCCTGCTCATCTATGTTTCCTGCAGGTTCATCTTTTCCATGGACTTAGCCAGGTTGGTTGTCTTCTCCTGGGATGTCAATGGATTCGCGGATGGGACTTCTGTCACTGATGCTGTGCTCACTCCTAAAATTGGAATAGAACTCAATGGAATGACTTCCATTGGCTTCAGTTTCTCTTTCTCTTTTAACAACTTCTCCATCTCGGTTTCCATCTCCTTAAGTTGTGCGTTCTGCTCCATGAGAAGCTTGAGAATTTCATCCTTCTCTCCTTCTTTATCTGCTATCTCCTTCTCCTGTGAATCCTCTGTGGGTGGGAGTTTTAGTTGTTTCCTCAAGGAGGCTATGTAAACATTCTTCTTCTTTATCATTTCCTCAGCTGCTTTCACATTTGAAGGATCGTAACCGATCTTGACGACCTGCTCCTCCAAAGTTTTGATCCTATTGTCCTTTGCAAAGGACGATATCTTCTCCAACTTGAGTTGTGTTTGAACATTGTTCAGGGACACCCATAATTTGGATGCATAAGTGGATGCATGCGCCAACGTATAGAAAACCATTTCCCCTGTTTGCTTGTGCAGATCCATCTAATCGGCCGAATGCACGTCCTTCGTATGGAATTCGAAGGTGGCCCCTTTATAGTCAGTGATCACCTTGGGGTCTGGTACCTGTGCCTGGAGGAATGCGATATGCATTATGCCCTTATCAGTGTCGAATGTTGATAACAACCTATGTTGTGCAGTCGACGTATGCTTCCAGAACTGGGTGCAAGTACTGCTAGTCAGGGTATGGTTCCTTTTCTTGATCAGCTCATATTTTTCAAAAATGCTCAACTTGGGCCCTACCTTGCCTAGCTGAGTGTTCAATGGGGAGTCTGTGGATTTCTTCGGCAATTCTGGGGTAATGACCTTATGGAGGCTTGAACCTAAGGGTGGGATACCAACTTTGGTCACTATAGTAAACGGGGCTTCTTTTTCCCCGGTCGGGCCAGGAACTGCAACAGTCTTAAGCCTCTTGGTATGCAGCTGGAATTCTTCAGAAGATACCTCAGTGACAAGAGGAGATAAATCTTGCCTCAGCCTTTTCTCTTTTGGGACCTGTGGCCTGGTCGTTTGTAACACAGTGGCCGGGGGATCTTGCTGTTCTACTTCGACGAATGTGTTAGGCTCCCACACTGTATGATTTGCAAATTTTTCCACTTCAGGCCTAGCTTCATGAACATATGGGATGTTCTTGTTCTTCCCCCTCATCTCTGAGATGATCCCACATGGATCATAATTCCATGGGAAACTCATGGAGAACTTCATTTCCCTTAGCATCCTGTCAGCTTCTTCCCCAGCGCCACGATTGTTGCAGATGAAGGATCCAATCTGCCCCTTGATTCTAAGCTGTTTATTTTTCTTCAGTGACACAAAGTGGATATCATTGGAATTTATTATCTACCTTATATATTCCAAAGAAAAAATCCTGACAGGCAGATACTTGGGCAGCTTATACGGTGCCAACTCGCACCCGTATACTTTGATCTCGATGTAATCTTGGTATAAATACCAATCACCCATATTTGTGTTATCCGAGAGGTGCAGGATCCTCTGAACTTCATCGTTTATCCGAGGCTCGGGCCTGCCGCTTAGCATACTTACCACAGGGTGGTAGAATTGGTCGATGAACTCCTTGAAACTGAAATCAGTGGAGTTGTTCTTGAGCAAGGAGGTCCATGCTGTGAGGTCTACCATCTCCATCCATCTTCTGCATGGAAAAGATAAATTTATCTTCCTCGAAGAAGATGAACAAGTATGCTAGTATCGATGAGTATATGAACATGCCTTCCATGCCGAAATTCACGAACTGTTCATGAATATTGTCTGCCAAGAATGTGTTGAAGTCAAACTGGGTGGTGGACTTTTCATCGATAGAGAAGATGGATAGAAAACCCAGAATGGGTTCATCTACCCACTGATCAGAATAGTATCCTAACAAAGCACAAAGGGTTGAGATGACCTGGTTTCCTTTAGTCGAGAACATGGAAGACGGATAAGGAGGATTTGTGGAGGGAAATTGAGCGGATGGGGGAAGGAAAAGCTCGAATATTTGAGCTCTTTGGGGGACTGTCATTTTCTGGTATAATTCTGTAAGAATTTCCAGGTCGAAAGGTGACGTAGAGTCGGCTCGGGGAATTTGCATAATCTAGTCTATGGATTCGGGCGTGATGAGGAACAGGATCTCTCTGGACGAGAAGACGATGGCTCTTTTCTCGGGAATGTAGTGGGCTTGAAACTTGAGAGGGAACTTGGGAAAATGGTGGATCTGAGGGAAGAGGTAGAGGGGTAAATTGGACTCCCAGAGCCCGATTTCATCACTCTGGTCCAGGAAAACTTCCCTGAGCCACGACTGAAGGTCTGCGAAATCAAAATCGCACTTTGTATCTGCGATTAATCGATCTTTTTTGACCAGTGGGATCCTGTCAAGGTCAAAAGGAGGCAAGAGAAACGGATTCTCCTCTCCTTCTGCTTGTTTGGAATTTGGCCCCATTTCTACAAAAGTACCTGCAAGACAAACAACGTTAGTGGGGGCGACTGACTGTGGATGAGGAGTAAACGGGGTAAAAACTCTCTGGTGTGATAAGTGGTAAATGGTGAGAAAAGGGAGAATGAGGGGGAGTTTTGAGTAAACGGGTGTCCGTTGGGCACGGGAGACAGGTTAGCTGGATAACCGATAGGTTATCCAGTAATAAATGGCCAACAGATCATTTGGGATGTGAGATGGCAGGTGACGGTGGCTGAGGGAATACGGACAGGTGACGTGGCAGATATCGATTGGAGGTAAAGGTCATAGTTAGGGGGATTTCCACGAACGAATGGGGGGGAAGAACTGACAACAGTTATGGGACGTGACTAATTCAGGAAAGGTGGATGGTGACGTCCAGAGGTGACGATGGTAAGTCAGACAGCAGGAGACGATGGGACGCAGGGCCGATAGATCGACGCCACATATAGGTAGGGGCCCGCCGAAGGAAATATCTTCATTCTAGACCCCCCCCTTAGTTAAAAGAAGATCATCTGGGCGGGTCCGAAATCCATTTTGGGTCGTTGATCTGTGTGCCTGTTTCTGAGCCGCAGATCTATGCGCTCTGTTTATGACACATTCTGGACCCCCCCCTCAGTTAAAGGCAGAATAGACGGGGGGGCCCAAAATCCAATACTGATCATAGATATGAGCGCTTGATCTTGAGCCGTCCAGATGCGCACTGGTCTTATCATCGATTTCGGACCCCCCCCCCCCCAAGTTAAAAGCAGAACGATCGGGGGGGTCCGGAATGATATGTCCACCGTAGATTTGGGCTCCACGATCAAGACCATTGATATGTGCAAGGAGCATAAGTGGGGAGCGGAAAACACATGCGCCGGGGAAAAACTTAGGATAAATGAATTTTATGGGTTTTTCCAAGGTTTTTCAAGTAGACACCACCATAGGGCTTGACCAAACGATCTTTTTAAGCCTCTGAAAACATGGTGCAACATTTACATCAAGCTGGTTTTATTAAAATGAAGCAACAAAGCAACTAGCCTATATTCTAACC
>SNQJ01S0263911.1:0-12069 GCA_010110895.2 Picea sitchensis | reverse complement strand
GTCAACGGAACAAAACTTGTCACAGGAGGGCCTTGATGTATCCCCCATCAATGACACGAAATGAGTAACATATTTTGAAGGTGAAACTGAGTATTATGCAAATTGAATCGGACACAAGGAAGGTCGACACAGAGAGAATGGACAAATGCAGATGGTTGACTCAATATAGGTTTCAGATGGACTTCTCTTGAACATATGAACAACACGACCAATGATTTGGCAGCATTGACTCAAAGATGACACAGGGAATGACCTTGTAGAAAATCGAATCAGAGACAAATGGATTTCCCAAACCGACTTCAAATGATGAATAGGGGGTGTCATGTTCAGGAGCAACACTTACTGCCAATCAATACAAAGATGAAAACATATCCCTTTCCCAAATTTTCCCCCACCATTTCTTGTGAGTACCTCTTTATTTTTACGTAAGCTTTAGGAGGATAACATATGCTTGTTGATATAAGATTATCCTTCATATAAGTCCTTCAGAGTATATTTAACGAACCCTAAGAAGGAGTGGTTCAGTCCCATTACGGGTCTGCCGATGTTTGTTTAACGAGTCCAAAGATAGAAAACTCGAAGGTTTTTCATGATTATAGAGTCTGAAAAAACACTTAAAAGAAAACTCTCTCAGTTCCTTTTTCATAAAATAGTCTGGATGAGACCGAAAAAGAGATAAATTATCGCTCACCAGACGCTTACTTTAGATACTTTATCGAGTGTGAAAATAAAAAGGTCCCTCGGCTATCTTTTCATGTTTAGAGAGTCTGAAAAGAGATTAAAGAGGACTCCAGGGGGGTTCCTTTTTCGTATAACCTTGTTGAGCCCGAAAAAGTGATAAAAGTATGCTCGATCGCGTTCTCATGTATTTGCGAGCGCAAGAACGGACAAAGACCACGCTCGAGGTTTTATACAAAAACCATAAAAAACAATCAAAACACGCGATGACAAAGAAAAAATATGTCCGCATCCTTGTATAGGAACCTCGAAGTCATTATGCCTGCAAAAGTTACACTCAAAAGGACATTAGGGATTAGGGTTTACTAGATAAATAATCATAAAAAACCAAATGACATGGTAAAAGTAAATATAAAGGAGTAAAAACTCTTTTTACCATATCATTTTCACTTTTCCACTATTTGAGCTCAAAAACCCCTCTTTTACCCTCGAAGTTTGGCGTCATATTGCGGGAGTTACGAGCATCCATTCAACAACCTGTCAATGACAGTGAGGTAGGCTCTTTGTCCTTTACACTTTCATGGTTTAATTTTGCATTTCTATTGGTTAAAAATTCATTTTTAAGTTGATTTTATGAGCCCTACTTGCGCTCAACCATTCTCGCAGGTGGGCTACACGGGACCTGTGAGAATGGGGCATTCTCGCAGGTGAGCCCACAATAGCCTATGAGGTTCTCGCACTGTGCACAAAGGGCACCTGTGAGAACCACAAAGCTCAATTTTTTTTTTTAAATTTACCCAATGAAAGAGAACCAAATCATGAATATAGTTGCTAATCTTTATTTTGTGCTTCTTATGCAGATAATTGGCCATCAAAATGGTTCTTGAATGGCGTGAAAGGGAGCACGAAGAAGACAATGCAATTTCCAGAAATCATCCACCTACTATTGCTTCTTTGAGAAACTGTGGCCTCCTGAAGTAATTTCGTATCTTAGGCATGAGGGCCCAAGTCAGGTTATTAGAGTACCTTGTGCGTATGTGGGATCCTGATCAGCAGGTATTTCATGTGGGGGTCCACACACTGTCCTTAGATATTGAGGACATTTACTTTTTGACTGGATTGTCATGGCGGGGGTACTACGTGAGCCTGACTGGTAGCAGAGGTGGTGGGTTGCCCATGAGTGAGTACTGCCGTTTACACTGTGTTCCCGAGGCAGAGAGAAAGAAAGGAAAAGTAGCTATTTGGGGGGTACAAGATTTGACCCTCCGTACTATCCTATTCACCATAGCTTGGATGGCTGGGAGTTCTGCTCCTCACATGACGCTACAGAGTTACTTCCAGTATGCCATCGAGTGTACTGAACCTCAGGTTTTCAACTGGGCAGATGCAATGCTTCGTAGCGTAAAAAGGTAGTTGACCAAATGAAGACGAGGCAACCTGAAGCAATTCAGGTACCGATCTTTGCTAGTGTCCTTCTTCCTTGAGAGGGTTCCATTACTGAGGCTGCAGGTTGAGTGGAATTTACCAGCTTCCAGGGATCCAAGGATGTTGAGATGGTGTCAGCTTATGGCCCGGCATGTAGCTGGACCGATCATCAAGTATGATGATACCTTCTTTGACTGGATTCAACCACAGCTATTGATGGTTGACGATTATGCTTATGCCGGGTTGGATTTTCAAGGAGATCCGGACTTAGTACTGCTAGAGGATGCTCAGTGGGGGGAACTTGGTAAGAAGTACACACATTTTTTTCTTTATAAATGTTTTTGTGAATTTTTATCATATTCAAATGTTTTTGTTTTATAAGTTCGTCCAAAGACTAAATACAAAATTCGTTTTTGATGACATAGATGTTGGACCTTACCGACCTCCTGGTACTTCTCCCATTCAGCAACGAGGAGAGGTAGCGGTAGCGCCACAATATGCCGAGGATTATCAAGTGGAAGAACAAAATCTAGAGGGCCTGACCGCAAATATTCCAGACATGCCTCTTGAAGAGGTTCCACGACGCGATCAATGTCATACTGTAGGAGTTTCAAGGTCCATGAGTTGACTGCTCTGTAGGGTTGCTCGGGCAGTCGTGTGTTACCGTGAACGTCATCCATGACGTCACTTTGTAGAAGCTATGAGCTTCAGATTATGACATTTTGGTCTTCGGACAAAACGTTTTGTAAAAAACTCTTTTGATCGTTATATATACAGACGACTTCTATCGGTTTACCTTGTATTGTGTGAATATTGATGTGATTGATTTATAAATGATTCAAATGTCTGTCTAATACATAATTAGCCAATGCATCTGTTAATGTATTTAGACATCTAGGAATATGTTGATATTCAATGTAATCAAAATAACATTCCAAGAGAAGAATTCGCAAATACACCCTTAACAAAGTAGGACTTCAAATAGAATAGACATTACTTAACTATAGTACTACAAGCTACGAATCGAGTCGCACAACCAAATGACGGATTCCGAGCGAGATAACATCAACCAATAATTTAATAACGACGCTATACTCTGCAATGTTGTTGGTCGCACAGCCGAGACACACACCTCCTAAGGAGACAAGTTTGTTTGTAGGGGCGTAAATTGCCCACGCAGCAGAAGCAAGGTTCTGAGTACTATGGCTAGCGCCATCAGCGAAGCCAATATAGGGTAACAAAGACTCTGACATATGGAAATCAAACGCAACGTCACATAAGGGCAGAGACCAGATAACGAAAAAAACAAGCTATAGTAACACACAAAAAGTATGATACAATAAAAATACAAGTACTCGTGCACAGATGATTTTATGCATATTACTTCTTCAAGTACAACCCATTCCTGGGTTCACTCAAAGGGATACCATCGTAATCTACTAACTCATAAGCTCCTTTTTCCAAAACTCGTCGAATGATATAAGGACCTCACCACATGGCTTCAAATTTCCTATCTCCTAACATATCACGATCTTGTTCATAGAGAAGAACAAGATCACCTTCAGAGAAAACGCGAGGCTTGACATGTTTGTCGTATTGGGCCTTGACATGCTTTTTCTGAGCTTCTATGACTAGGGTGGCATCGCATCAAGTTTCTTCTAATTGCATAAGATACAATAGACGTTCTTCCTCAGTAGAAGTATTGGGTAGGAGTTCAAAAACTAGCTTTAAAGAGGGTATCTCATATTCAATTGGGAGAATGGCTTCCACACCTTATACTAACCGGAAAGGTGTAAACCCAGTAGCGGACTTGACGGATGTCCGGTACGCCCATAATGCCGAAAACAACATTGTGTGCCAACTTGTTTTATGAATCCCTATCATTCGTCGAAGCATAGTTATGAGAACATTGTTAATCGCTTTGACTTGGCCATTGGCTTGTGGGTAATAGGGCGTTGAGTTATCATGGCGAAGACCCAACTTTTTAGTAAGTTCGGACATCATAAAATTCCTAAAGTGGCTACCGTGATTAGTGACGATAGCTTGGGGAACACCAAAACACGCTATGACATGATTAAAAAAGAATAATGTTGTAGTCTTTCTAGTGTTGTCAAATGTCGGCATCACCTCAACCCATTTCGTAAAGTAATCGACAACTACAATAATGTAACCATTCCCCCCGGCTGAGTGAGGGTGACATGTCATGAAATCGATGCCCCATTTTGCAAAGGGACCAACTGAGACCACAGGGTGAAGAGGAGTAGGATGTTACCGTATCTTGTTATTATAGGTCTGGCAAGCATGACATTTTTGAACAGCGGTGATGCAATCATTAAATAAATAAGGCCAAAAATACCCTGCTTGTAAGATCTTCTGGGCAGAAGCATACCCAGACATATGACCACCACAGGCTCCAGAATGGAAATCATTCAGAGTTTTCTCGGCTTCATCGAACTTTAGGCAACGTCGAAAAACAGAGTCAATCCCCTGATGATAAAGAGTATCCCCGATGATAATGTATTGACGAGCTTGATAGCGTATGCGACGTCGGTTAGTACTAGACAAAGTTGGCTGGAAAGTCTGGGTTTCGAGATATATAATGATATCCCCATACCAAAGATCATCAGTGCTAATAAGGAAAAGAGATTCATCGAGTAATGAATCAGCTGCTACATTTTCCGTTGCAGAATGGGGAAAGTCGCATATCAACTCAGCAAAGACTAAGGACTTCTTAGACTTGGCGCATTCGAATTCCAAGTCAAACTCCTGGAGTATCACAATCCATTTGGAGTATTTCCCCCCTAGAAATTGACGGGTGAGAATGTGTTGCATAAGGTTGCAGTGAGAAATCACGGTAGTCTTACGTGAGAGGATATAGTGCCGGAAGCGTTGGACGGCTTAGACGACAACCAAGGCCAGTTTCTCGACATGTAAATACTTGATTTCAGTCGGCGTGAGACTTCGAATCAAGTAGTAAATAACATTTTCGTCGTTAGCATCATCCTCTTGGACGAGAACCATGCCAATGGTGTAATCCGAGGCAACAAGGTAAAGGAAATAATCACGACTGTAATCGGGGGGAAAGAGAAGAAGAGATCGCGTTAGCGACAACTTCAAAGCTTCAAAAGCATTGTTGGCAATGGTATCCTAGACAAAATCTAAATCCTTTTTTAATAGCCGCGTAAATCCACGAGTTATCTCAGCATAATTTGGGATAAAATGAAGAAGAAAGTTTTCTTTCCCTTGCAAACTTTGTAACTGGCTAAGAGTAGAAGGAGGAGGGAGATTAAGGATCCACCTGGATCCCTTGACGCGAAACGATAAAACCTAGAAGACGACCAGATTCCACGCAAAAAACACACGTATGAGGATTCAAACGTATACGGTAGAATCGACAGTGAACGAAAATGGCTCGGAGGTGGGCTGGGTGATCGACTTGGCGCATTGAATGAGTGGGTAAATCGTCCAAATATGGTTGAACGATGTGCTTGATATCAGGGAAAGCATAAGACATAGCGCATTGAAAAGTTGTGCCAACATTCTTGAGACCGAAAGGAAGTTTCCAATAGGCAAAATTACCCCAAGGACAAATAAAAGCATTCCTATGTTGATCCTTGGGAATAATGTTGATTTGATTATACCCAGAGAAACCATCCATGAGAGAGAAGATTTCACTTCCGACGCAATCATCGACAATCTGATTGACGAAAGGGGTAGGAAAGTTGTCTTTTGGACAGGCTTTGTTGATATCCCTATAACCAACACATACACGAATGGTGCCTTGTTTCTTATCAATCGAGACAAGATTGGAAACCCAGTCTGTGAGAGTCACCGGATAAATAAAGCCGACTTTCAGAATTTTCTCGACTTTGAGCTTGATAACGGTCGCTTTACGTGGGTGAACTGGATGAAGGCGTTTCCGGACGGGTTTAGGATCGAGGTATGTCTTTATCTCATGTATCACAATCTCAGGGTCGATACCCGACATTTCTTCGTAGCTCTAGGCGAAGATGTCACAAAATTATTTGAAAAGGGAGGTATAGGTGACGATTTCGTTGGACGAACACGAAGCTCCAATGTGGACATTTTCGACAATCCCAGGTTTGATGGATATGTCAAGAGGAATAGTGGGCGAGATATTGATTAAGTTCCCTTCGAAAAACACATCATGTGCAGACTCGGGAATGGTGGAGATGACAACAACGGTCGACGAAGTCGAAATCCATTGATAGTTCTCAATGGTATGCTGCTCCAGAAAGAGGATGGAATGATGATGTCCATCGTCCCAAGGGGTGTCCTCCATGACGGACATGATCATCTCGTCAGTGGAAAAAATAACACAAAAAGGATCAGGAGACAACTCATCAAGAGAGGGGGAAGAAGGTGTTTCCGATTAAATGGCCTGATAGGAGGATTCAACCGGACTTAGCGGCATTGCGTCGTTGAAATGAAGATGATCTCCAGGGTCAGGTACTATCCAGGGGTCAGGAGACACAGGAAGTTCGTGAGGCGAAGTTGATATCATGTTGATAGAAGCAACAAACGAGCGTGGAACATCAGGCAGTGGAATGGGGAAAGTACCCATTAACGAAGAGTCCTTGAGAAGGCCTACACCGACATTCTCATAACCCAGTGGGGTTTTAGCAATAAACAATACGTTTCCAGTACGGGTATCAGAATTGAAGAAGGCTAGTTGATCAACGGTGACAACCTTTCCTTGATGAGGGAAACGTACTACACAAAAAAGGGTCGACACAACTGTGCGCATGGAATCGATCCAGCTGCGGCCAAGCAAAAGATTATAATCAAGGGGAGCATCAAAGAATTCCACTTCAACTTGGACCATTTTTCCTTATAACGTGATGGGCAACAANNNNGGATTCATTGAAAGAAGGAGAGCCAATGGCTTTCCAACAAGAAAGAGACATAACACATGTCGAGGCACCCTCATCGATAAAGGTGCAATTTTTTTTTTTGTCAGAGACAATCACTTGGATCTGGAACGCGAGTTGAGGGGGTAACCTTGAAATGTGATCTTCCGAGTCAAAGATTATTAAATTCGTATCCGTCAGGTCAATTCCATCGATAGCTTTCAACAATGCCTTCCGTTGTGCGGGACAAGTTTGAAGGACTTCAAGGGCTAACATCGCAGAAGGTTCTTGGGCCAGATCTTCAACAACACTATAGTTCTAGGCCGCACGAGCATGAGGATTGAAAGATGATTTCCGAACGATGCCCTTTGGGGGGGGTCGCAGAACTGTGTCGAGGCTCGGTCGTTCGAGATGAAAAGGACCGTTGGTAGGTGGAGTCACTGGAGAGGGTTGTGCTGAGGAAGGGGGTAAATCATCAACCTTCTCCTTAGAGGGAGAATAATCTTTGGCACGAGTAGTGAGTGCAACGTTGCTCTGCTTAGAATCACCAGTACACATCAAACCATGTGACGTAGTAGAAGACGAGGGTTGGTCATGAATGACCAACTAGGCCTGTTGTTGAGACGGGCAGGGTTGGGACAAAACGGCTGGTGCAGGTGGTTTTGGAGCTCCTTGAAGGAACTTAGTGACCTCGGTACATCGTGGACAATCCTTCATGTAGTAATCATCACCATAGATAAGACAAGGGTATCGTGGTTGGCACTTATCCCGATCGTCAATAGGGGTAGTTTTGGTTTTCTCTGCTTGAGAATTATTTTTTCCCTCCTTATTCTTACCTCTCCCCTTTTTAGATTTGTTTTTACTGGCTGGGGTAGATTGAACGACATTTACCTCAGAAGTCTTGTCGGTGGGAGGGGCAGGAGACGAAGCATTTTGAACATTAGAAGAAGAATATTTAGGGTTTGCGCTTGACACGTAATGTGGTTGGGCTTGGGCAGTACCAACCACACCGTCAGCTGCATGCGAGGTAGCTGGAGTAGTTGAAGTGTTGGAAGTATAAGGACGAGGTAAGTCAGGTAGTAAATCGTAAAGGGTTCTCATTTGTGAATAAACGAGGTCAAGATATTGAGCATTATTTATAGCCTACTCTTCCATGACTACGCCACCCATGGCAATGTCCTTATCGATGGCATTCACAAATGATTTTGTGAACCACTCTGCTAGCAACTGATCGGGTAGCTCAAGTTTAATGAGACATCGTCTCCTTTGCCACTCATGGATGTGATCGGATATATGAGTGCCTTTTTTCTGTTTGAAGGGAGTCAAAATCTCGGTCCCCATGTCATAACGGATCAGTAACTGGTAATGCATGAGGAAAGCCATAGCTAGGGTGTTGAAGTCAGAGAAGAAACTTCGTGGGAATTCGATATACCACTTCGCAATAGAACCTATGAGGGTTTGTTGAAAAATACGTAAATGAATAGAGTCATCCATCAACGAGTTGGATGAGCACCATAGGTGAAAAGTGATAACGTGATTGTTTGGGTCCTCTCCCGCTTTGCCGTCGAATTTAGGAATGTCCGATGGAAGCTTGGCTGGTATAACAGGCCATTGGGGAGAGTGACGAATATGATCATTTAAAATCCTTGACAAATCCGGAAGATCCAAAGTGGTGAGAAAGGGTAACTGTTGATTCACCTGTGGGTACTGGTGGCTTTGGGGAGGAAGCCCTGTCGGCAAACCAGTAGGACCATAAGCAGTCTTCATATAATGTGAAGACCCAGGCATATTCGGTGGTGGTTGGAGATGATAGTAGCTCATAGGATTATACCCTGGAACAGGGGCTTGAGTTTGAGCATTCTCCCTCCAAATGGGATTAAGGGAACCTTGATATGGTTGACCCATACTACGGGGTGTTACAGACACAACTGGAAACTGCTGCCCCCCAGTCATTTGAGGAGGATTTTGTATCAACTGATTCCAATATTAGGCCAAGGACGGAGGTATGTTTTTCCCATAAGGTGGGGTCAGTCCTCCCATCGAAGGTGGTGTTCCAATTGAGGGCAATGTTCCAATTGGGATTTTCCCACTGAGAGGGGGTTGTGTCAGACCACCTTGGTGAAATTGTCCACCAACCGGAATCTGGTAATTTGGAGTGAGTGACGGAATAGTTCCACTAGGATTAAGATTTCCAGTAGAATACGAAGAAGGTCCTCCAAAAGGAAATTGAGGGAGTGTTGAAACAAAACCGGGAAGAAAGTGCCAGAAGAAGAAGGACCACCAGGAGAGCCAGATGGAGTTTGCGCAGGAGTAGGAATGGAAGCATTCAAAGCATGGTATCTAGGTGGTAGAGTCGGAGGGACGTTGGGCGTTCACGGTGTGTTGATGGGAGCAAGACTAACTACAGTAAATCCGGTTGGAACACTCGTAGTAGTTGTGAGATGGGCCATTTCAGTAGGGACGGTAAAGTGATAAGCGGTAGTCACCGGTACTATCTCTGTACTAGAGATTTTAGAAATCACAGGTGGGTTGATTTCGAAAATCACAGGTGAACCTGGACCAAAAAGGTCTCGTCGAAAAATGCCCGTAGACCAAAAAGGATCTTGGTCCCCAGGTCCAGTCGGAGATCCAGAATACACAACAATTAGGTCTCCGGAAGAGTTTTCTCACATAAAATGTCTCTCAGAATCGGGGTGAAGTCGAAAGTCCTCTCGAGTATTTGTAATTAGAAAATTTTCTAGAGAGTCCGTTCGTTCCACCTGTGGTGTGGTGACGACTGGGACTTCACTTTGCCGAGGAGAGCCCTTAGGTGTACTTGTAGGCAATGGTTCAGAACCTTCCAGATGCTCTGGAGATAAACCCTGTATTCTATGTGAACGACGTGGAGGAGATATTGTAAATGAGTGACAAACTTCATGAAGAAAATCTTATGCTCAACTTCGAGAAACAAACAACACGCGCTAGTAAACAAAATCTAGGAAGCAACACCAAGGAAACAAGACCTTCTAATTTCGAAGCCACTAGTTGGTGATGAAATCCAATGTCACAACAACGAGATGAGAAGGGGCTGGGTTAGGGTGTAAAAGTTACGCTGACGACCTGCTTAACGGACTTACACCCTGGTGCAAGCTCCCACACATAATCATGGGTATACCCTCCAAGGAGCCTGAGTAAGTTTGGTCAGCGTCAATTCTAGGTACCGTGAAGACTTTCCCCTTCACAGTCACCTTGTGTAAGAACCTAGAAAGATATGCCACTAAGGTCACCACCAACAAAAATAAATCCTGGGGGGATAGTCGACAGTCCAATCCACACACAAGGGCAGGGTATCTAGCATGAAATCAACTCAAAGGCTTCCACTCATCATTATGGGTATACCTCCGAGTGATTCCCGTAATACGTGCAATCTCTACACTGATATCAACAAAGCAGGGTGAGTAGCTATGTCAATATCAATGCGACCTCGTGCTTGACCCTTGTGTGAGAAGGGCTTCCCAGAACAAGATGTTGCAAATGGAATTTAAGACTCCCTAACACAAGATGTTATTGTGTGTTTTATGCTTTTGGAGAGTGTATCTCTCTTCCTACTCCAAAGCGCTAGCCTAGCTAAATGTTGGTGTAATAGAGCCCTAGAAAAAAGTTACTAGTTAAATTTTATGATTACGCAGTGTTATTAAGAGTTGTTTTTTACTCGAAGGAAACAAAGATGAAACTTAGGTTGTATAAGACTCTGACCCAACGATGCATGGATGAGAATGAAATATCACACTTTTTCGTTCAATGAATCCTATGTATGGGAGGGAAAGAGAAAGTTTTCCAGACCAACCTTGAACTACAATGCAAAATTTCCTTTAAAATGCAAATGCAACAAATCACGCATCAATAACAATTCTCTATTGCTTCTTTTTCAATCATTTCAACAATTGATTTTCAATGTTTTCGAAAACAAAAATGATTTTTTGAAAGAAAAAACGTTTGTTCACTTTTCAAAAAGGACCCACACCATGATAGTGAGAGTACTGAAAATAAAAAACCAATGAACAAGCAATGATAAAAACCCAATCCACTCTTTCAATGAAAACAAAAATAACAAGCAAACCAATCTAGTCTTTTCAATCACATAAGAAAAATGATCTTTCAAACAATAAGAAAATGATAAAGACCAAGAAAACTCAACTTTCCACCGATCACCGGTTCTTAACTAATCAACCACACTCAAATTCCGAAATCAAAGAGTATGGTTTTGCCAAGAAAAGTCAAGAAACGAAAGTCAAGACAGAAGTGACAAGAAGAGCCTTTGAAATCCTAAGACTGTCCATGCACGAAAACAAAGACAAGAAAGAACATCAATCAATGGTCCAAGAAACTCTTATGAGGCACCTAGACTGATCTGGGAAGTTGAAGATGCCAAAAATCAAGTCCAAAAGTTTGAAAAAATGGGTTCGCAGGCTGAGAGTGTTACATAGTGCGAGAATTAGTGATTCTCCCAGGTGGCCCTTGAGCAGAGTGCGAGAACCTCGCACTGAACCTAAAGGCAAGATGCGAACTCTATAGATTCTCGCAGGCTACAATGAAGTGCAGTGCGAGAACCTCTGAAACTGGTCAAATTTTTGGAAAATTAAACAAAATTTGAGAAAGCCTCTGGACCCAGAGGGTCTATCAGGGTATCCTGAAGACTCAGATATTGATAGGAAAGGAGAAAAGTAAAATAAGAGCAAATGGCCACGGAAAAACACCAAAACCCACAAAGAAAATGGGATGATCCCCAATGGAGTCACCAATTTTGTTATCGGACTAGTTGGTAGGTGCGGACACTAACTAATCTCCCTAGATCCACCATGATCTAGAACAAAAAAAGACATGACATGACTCTTTCCCTAAGTTTTGACCATTGAATTAACTAGTAGGAAGGAACAAGTAACATACCTTAGTATCGCTTCCTAGGGTCTTTGTTGCTACCGCTTCACTCCGATGCTCTTGTGAGGTCAAGACCAAGACAACACAAACCAATCAAAGTGAAAATAACAACATATATTCAATTGTCAACTTATGTGTATGATCAAGGAATTACACAATAAAGTGAGAATAGCTTTAT
>SNQJ01S0263910.1:0-12069 GCA_010110895.2 Picea sitchensis | reverse complement strand
AGATATTTGCTTGTGCTTCTACATCTTGAATATATTGTGATCTCCATGTGTTGATGAATCTTGTATGCACTTAATAGCTCAATAAATTAGTAGTAGTTGGTGATTGCAAGAAAGAATTTGGATTGGGATCATTACACCATTCATTTCCGCACTGTGTTATACTATCAGCCTGTGACAACGTCCGTGAAAACTTTTTAGTTGGGTCTTAGCCATTGTTGATGCCCAGTTTTTACTTTAACCATCTGGAAAGGATTTTTAATACCAACATATGACTTGTTTCTGAACATTTGAATTACTTTTGATTGGTTTTCAGAGATTGAACACCTCTCTTAGTCATTTTCCAGTTTTCATTTTTTATTTTTAAACAACAAGGATATAATCTCTGAGCTTGTATCTGAGTGCTTGTTTGATTAAAAAATCTTGTATTGGATTTGAAATTTTGGATTGATTACATATTTTGGATTGCTTGATGATTGAGAAGTTGTCTCTTCATCTGCGTTTGAGGAAATACTCTCTCATCACTTTTTATTTTTTCTATTCATTGAAAGTTCAATTTGGGTTCTTGTTGAAGGTACAGATTTTCTTGGATTTCTTGTCTTTTATCTGCCATGCCCTTGGTATGGTCTTAGAAAGGAAAATTTTGAAGTTATCCATTTGTTTGAATAAACATATATAAGAAATTTTATTGCATTTAAGAGAAGAGAACATTGAAAGAACTTCATTGTTTATTGGTTGTTTGAAGTTGTTTTCATTTAAAGAAAAAGGAAGTATATTTCGTAGTTTGTATTATTCTGAAAACACATTCTCCCTATCGTAGATAGAATTCATTGAACGAAAATTTTTATCATTCATTTCTGTTTGCATATTATTGGGTCAAGTTCATTGTTGAGTCCCTATTTTGACATGTATAATGCCCTATCTAACTTTGTATCTAAGCCTTTTTGCCTATGTTACAAGCCTATACTTGACTATTTCCTCCCAAACACATACCTAATGACCTTGTTCATGTTCACAAGAGTCAATTGATGATTCAAATCATGTTTTTTTAACTTTCTTGAATTAATTCGATTAAAGTGTTCTATTTTGTATATTCCTAATGGTTTGACTCATGAGTAGCCTATCCGGTACTACCAGTCACTGTGCAATCCAGTACCAAATCCATTATGGTACCCAAGGCAACTTTGATCTGGTACTCTTTTCTCCAAATACATTCTAGTACCAAATCGTGCGCTATTCTGGTATTGTCTGCTTCATGTTCATTCCATTACTCATATTCGCGACTGTGCATATTCTAGTACCAAAACCTCTGTTTCCAGAATGGGTCAGTTGGACTAGTATGATGGTGAATATTTTGAGAAGGTAGTTGAAAAAAATCTCCCAAATCCGTTTTCCAGATTACGAGAGACTCCATCGCTCATGCACTTCGTGTCATGAGGATGGAGTCGATTCCTAGAAATTCGATGTAAATATCAATTGTAAAATATCTCAAATTGTTTGATGCTTATCTATAGATATTGATAGTATCATCTTACCTTATATAAGGAATGTTGTATAGGTGATAGGGGTGTGGATAATAAGGAATGTAATGAAGTATGTTGTCAGAGCCCGACGATACATATTGTTTCTATGTATGAAGTAAAGAACTGTTGATCCAATTTACCAGTTGAATTAATACAAAAGATCTATTATGCAAATTCCTAAGTATGAGTGAAAAGCTTTAGTCTATTACTTTCTTAAGAGGTTCCTTGTTGGTTCGGCAAGGGCCCACCACCCCAACTAAGGTAAACCTCCCTATATACGTTCTGTGTGTTTGTGTGAGTATTTTATAGTAGTGTGTGTGTGTGTGTTAATGATCTTTAATCCATTTTCGGAATTCAACATTGAGTTAATTGTTTTTGGATTGGTGCAAACAATCAGGTGCTAGATCGAATAGATATTTCATTCTTGAATGTTGGAGATAGCCATTTAATTATTTGAAGTGTGGGATTGACATATTGAGTTTATGATTGCAGTAGATTTAGTATATCAAGAGACCATAAGACTTTATATCTCATCTTCATGTTCTGAAATGAAGTCTCTCAATTGTGCTGAATGTTCCTTGTACTGGGTTGTTTTAATTGCATGAAGCTGGAGTCGATTTTGATTTCAAGAGTGATTGAAGTTCATTGTTATTTATTGTTTTGATTTCTATAGGAGACAATCTTCCTAAGTTCATCCCTATAATTCATGAGCTTTAAATGAATACACTTGTTTCTCTAGGATAGAATATCTTTGATTGGCTGTTTGTTTAAGTTTCATTATCAATTTTCTCTTCTAAGTTCAAATATATTTGAATTATTTAGAAATCTTAAAAACATATTTTTTATGTTATTAATTATTTCCTATATGCAACAGACTTAGGTAGTTTACCTGTTCTCAGCACATATAGTGTAACAACTCTTTTGATTACGAATCCCGGATTGACTTTTAAATGAGTGTAAGATATATATATATATATATATATATATATATATATATATATATATATATATATATATATATATATATATATATATGTATATATATATATATATATATATATATATATCATCTATCTATCATCATCTATCTATCTATCTCTCTCTCTCTCTCTCTCTATATATATATATATATATATATATATATATATATATATTGAACTGTATTTATACACCAACATTTTGGCACAGTTTCCCAAGGTTAATAGAAATGGTAATAGGTAGCATTTTTGGCACCGTTTCCAAGGAGTTGTAAATGGTAATAGGTAGCATTTTGAGTTTTGATTGGTTTGATGAAGTTTGGATTGGATTTAAGGACAATCTGAGGGTGAAGAGAAGACGATAAGGTGAGAGGTAAGAACCTACGCATCCACTTTGGTGGGGTTGCTCCAAAGTCAGGTTGTCCTCCTACCTTTGATAATTAGGAATCTGTGTTTTTATTTATTTTATTTGAATTTCTTTTATGAGTAGGTATAGGGATAATAAAGGTAGATTTATTGCATCTAAAATTTCAGAAAAACTAGAAAATAAAACAACCACCCCCCCCGCCCTTACACTAATGCATCTAAAAATCGTGTAGAAAAAATTCTCAGAGGAGACAACTCAAAAGAAACAATTGCAACAACAACAAAGGGAAGTAAATTTGAAGCCACTGTTCAGATTGAAGATATAAGATAGCAAGAAAGAGAGGAAGAACTGGTGACCCCATCCAAAGGAGAAACTGGAAAAGAAGCAGAGGCTACATCTATTGTTAGAAGGTCACATAAAACCTTGGAACAACTAGAGATTCCAAGAAACCCAGTGGTGGAACCATCACTTAGTGGAGAGACCTCACTAACCCCCTACAAATTGTTTGGAGATATGGCAGAAGAAGAGGGAAATACAACTAATGAAACATAGACATTTGGATTCCCCATATTGGATATCATTAAAGATGTTACTATAAAGAAAATTCCCTTATCTTCACTTCCTTATTTTCAAGGTATTTCGATAGAAGACCCTAACTCATTTCTATTTGAATTTGACATATTGTGTAGGAGCTATAACTACACAGATAATGCTAAAAAGTTAAAACAGTTCCCAACTACACTTAAAGATTCGGCACTAAGGTGGTTCATGAGCTTAGGGGAACAAACCATTTTGTCTTTGGATGGTATGAAGGAGACCTTCCTCCAGAAATACCAAGATTACTATATACCTAGGGATGCTAGGAATGATATATTCAAAATGAGGCAATCTGAAGAAGAAATCTTAGAAGATTACCTAGAGAGGTTCTTATACAATTACCAAAAAACTAAGCAATTTTCCTTAGAAAAAACTACAGTTAGGTTTGTCTTCCTAAAGGGTGTGAGGGATGATTGCATTGAAATATTAAACCTCATGAGCTCTGGGGATGTGTACCAAAATCCATTTGTATAAATAGCAGCGTATTGTAAAAGATATTCCCGCAGTCAAGCTAAAACTGGGAAAAGTATAAGGGATCCTACCAACAGAATTGTTAAACTCGCGTCTGGAGGTATCACTAGGATTGAACTGGGAAATCTATTAGAAAACTTCAAAACAGATATCCTAAACACCATCAATTCCCAGCTTGATACCATGAAAATTAAAAGAAAACAAGAGGAAAAAAATGTTGCGTTAGCAATTTACTGTCATCAATGTAGGAGGAAGCACCCTGAAAAGGAATGCCCCCTTAATGTTATTGAAATCTGTGGTCTCTATACAGAGGACCATCCTACTAATGAATGCCCTTCTCTACCTGGACTCAAGGCCATGTTCAAGGGAGGAGGAGAACCCGAAACATCCTACCACCCTAGGATACCAACGAGACAACAAAACCCCAACACGTTTGCAGACCCAACTACACAATACCCCCAACAACAATGGGTACCCCCCATGTCTTATCCTCAATGGTCACCATAGACCCAAAATTGGCAACAAGGGTGGAGAGGACCTGTATATGGGAATGTTCCCTTCCAACCAACAAATTTTCCCACCTATCCACAATACCCTTTGAATATTTCCTAGTTGCTCCAAGGATTTAACCCTCCTGCTCTTCTTCCACCCCCACAGTTACAAAAACAACTCGCACTACCCATGCATCCAAATATGCAGCAACCAATGTAAGCTGCACCTATCCAAAACCCTCCTCGGCCTACCCCTATTCCTGCACAACCTATCCCTAACCCAAATAACAGGCCAACACAACCTATACAAAATGTTGAAGTACAAACCTTCCCTACATATGTAATAATTCCAGCTACTATAGGCCATTAGAGACATACCTATATATGCTAAAATTGTAAGGGACCTTTTCATTAAAAATCTAGGGAGGAAGAGGAAGGAGCCTCCTGTCATACAGGTGGTAGGGAAGTTATCAGAGTTTATAACAAAAATTCCATCTAAGTATAGTGATCCAGGGAACCCAGTGGTAACCATAGATATCAATGGTGTTACCTTACCTAACACATTGATTGATCCAGGGGCAAAAATAAATTTGATGTCAATGAACACTATGAAAACATTGCAACTAGATCATATAAGACCAACACAAACTTTGTTGGAGCTTGCAAACAAATCCGTCATCACCTCAGCAGGAAGTTTAGAGGATATAATAGTTACATTGGATTCTTGGGAATACCCTATGGATTTCTTAGTAATTCATCCCAAATATCCCAAACCAGGACATCCAGTAGTACTCGACCGACCTTGGTTGGCCACTACTGATGCATTCATTAGTTTTCAATTTGGAGAGATGACAATTTCGAATGACACTCAAAGTCAAAAATTTATAATTTTTCCCCCCGCCCAACCAGCCACTAAAGTTCCTCTCTAGTTGGAGAATCCCTATGGGGAGGAGGACTACACTCAGTCCTTGTTGACACTTGAACAAGTAAAAGGAGTACAAGAGCAAACTGAAGAACAAATATTAAGTCTATTCTTGGTTGATTCAACATGCATTGATTATCCTCAATCTTTCCTTAACTACACACACATCTTTAGCCATGAATTTCAAGAAATTTGATACCCATATACTACTACAGTAGCCACTCTTTCAAAAATAGAGGAAGGGAAGGAATCAATTGTTCAATTTGTGGAAATTAGTCCTGGAAAGTCCTTATATATCAATGCTATCCTAGAAATAGATCAACAATAGAAATTGATACAAACGATTCAAGGGAAAACTGATGCTTTTGCATGGGACTACTCTGACATGAAATGGATCCAACCAAACACCTGTATGAATCATATTTACACTAATGATCAGATCAGACTTGTCAGGCAACCCCAAAGAAAAATGAATCCAGCCCTGAATTATATAGTGAAAGAAGAACTCAAGAAACTCCTGCAAGCTAATTTCATTTACCCTATATCAGATAGCGAGTGGGTCTCCCCATTAGTTATTGTACCAAAGAAAAATGGGAAATGGAGGATTTGTGTGGAATTTTGAGAATTAAACAAGGCTACCTATAGAGACTACTTTCCTTTGCCTTTCATAGATCAAGTCTTAGATACTTTGTCTGGGAAGAGGTATTTTCTTTCTTGGATGGGTTTAGTGGTTACAATCAAATCCAAATTTCACCAGAAGATCAAGATAATACCACATTCACCTGCCCCTAGGGGACCTATGCCTACAAGGTTCTTCCTTTTGGTTTATGTAATTCCCCTACTACCTTTCAAAGGGTTATCTTGGCTATTTTCTCTGATTTAACCAATGATTGTGTGGAAGTCTACATGGATGACTTCACGGTGTATGGGGATGATTTCCAACAGGCATTGGATAATCTGGAGAATGTACTGGTTAGGTGTAAAGAGACCAAACTTTCACTCAGTCATGAAAAATCCAGAATGTTTCTTACTGAAGGAATTGTTCTAGGTCACCACATCTCCAGTACAGGAATAAGAGTAGACCCTGCCAAGATTGATATTTTCTCCCAAATAAAGATCCCTAGCTCACAAAAGGAAGTCAGAAGTTTCTTGGGGCATGTTGGTTACTATAGGAGGTTCATTCAAAACTTTACAAACCCATCTTCCCCCCTTTTCAAATTGTTGACAAAATATGTTGAATTTTGTTGGAATGAGCAATGCCAAATCTCCTTTGAAATATTAAAAACAAAGCTGTCAAGTGCCCCTATTTTGAGAGGACCAAACTGGTCTCTTCCTTTCCATATTTAAACAAATGCCTCAGATACCGCTTTGGGAGTTGTCTTAGGACAAAGGGAAGGGAAGATTCCTTATGTTATATAATTTTTCAACAAGAATCTCTCACCTGCTGAAGTAAATTACACTGTCACAGAAAAAAAAAAAATCAGTAGTACATGCCATCAACAAATTTAGACACTATATAATAGGATACAAAGTTTTTGTGCACACTGGCCACTCAACTATTTGATTTTTAATGAACAAACATGTTACAAATGATAGAGTGACTAGATGGCTATTATTACTACAAGAATTCAATATCACTATCATTGATAGGCCTAGAAGAGATAATTTGGTTGTTGATTTCTTGTCTAGACTTATTCATACAGGTGACAGTACTCCAGTAGATGATGATTTTCTGGATGAGAATCTATTTTCCATTTCTACTTAGACCCCTTGTTATGTATATGTAGACAACTATGTTGTAATTGGAAAATTGCCTCAAAGTATGTCATCCAGAGAAAAACAAATAAGTATTCAGCTAAGTTCCAATTATATGTGGCATGAGGATTACTTATACTGAAATGGACCTGATTTGGTAATCAGAAGATGTGTTCGAGAGGAAGCGATGCAAGAGATCTTCAGAGCTTGTCATGATGGACCTTGTGGAGGCCATTTTGCTGACAAAAGAAAATAATAAATGATCTTACAATCTGGCTATTATTGGCCAAGAATATTCAAAGATGTAAAGAAATGCGTGGCCAGTTGCGATGATTGCCAAAGAATGGGAAAACCTACAGAAGTCGACGAAATGCTACTCGAAGCTAAAGTAGTGATCGAACCCTTTGAAAAATGGGCCTTATATTTTGTAGGACCTATCAATCCCATGTTCTGCAGGAAAATGTACATCTTAGTTTTCACAAACTATGTAACAAAATGGTTAGAAGCCAAGGCTTGTATTCATCCAATGAACAATCTGTTGTAGACTTTCTCTTTGAAGAAATTTTCACTCATTTCAGGGTACCTCATGAAATAGTCACTAACCAAGGGACACAATTCACCTCAAATTTGGTCAAGGATCTTACTGAATAGTATAGAATCAAACACAGAAAGTATTCGCCCTATCACCCCCAAGCCAATGTCCAAGTGGAATCAACCAACAATGTGATAGAGGCCATCCTCACTAAGACTGTTTAGATGCATCACAAAGACTGGGCTGATAGGTTTCCTTAGGCCTTATGGGCCTATAGGACAACTTGGAGAAATACAACAGGCCATAAACCTTATGAATTGGTGTATGGGAAGCAGGTACTACTGCCCATAGAATTTCAGGTAAAAACCTTTAGAACTGCCTTGCAATTAGGGATGGACCTGAACGAAACTAAAAAACAGAGGATGTTACAATTAAATTAGCTTGATGAGATAAGGGAGGATGCTATAAAAATAACCACCCTGATATAAGAGCAAAGGACCAAATGGAACGACAAGTACATCAAAAGGAAGTCCTTTTAGTCAGGGGATTGGGCCCTCCTATATGATAGTAGATTCCAATATTTTAAGGGTAAATTGTCTACTAGATGGATGGAGCCCTATGAGATCGACACTGTTTATGAAAATGGTTCAGTAAGGATAAATACCATTGATGAAAATCATACCTCCTTTGTTGTAAATGGGCATCGACTAAAGGTTTATCATAAGCCTCTATCAAAAGAGGATTTTGTCAAAAATGTTCTTCAAAGTTCGGAAATGAAACTGGTAAGCAAGAGGGTTTCTCCTCCTGTTGACCTACCACAGTAAGTTCAATTGTACAAATTCATTTTCTGTACATAGGTGTGTCATTAGATAGATATTCTCTTTTATTTTTCTGATATAACTAACAAAAGAAAAAAAGTTGGTCGTGTTCCCATGTAAATAGACAAATAAGGATGACATTTACCAGATGGAGTCTTCTTTAATTTTTTCAGACTCTTTAAAATTGAAAACAATGGTGAGAAGGAACAGGCCTGGGCTCGATAAAAATCCACGGGATAGTATAAATTTTTTCCTTAAATTTTTTCAAACTCTTTAAAATTGAAAATACCGACGAGCAGGAACTGACCCGGGCTCGAGAAAAATCCATGGGATAGTATAAAGAGTTTCCTTTAAGTTTTTAAAACTCTTTAAAAGTGAAAATACCAGTGAGCATTAACTAATCCAGACTCAATAAAAATCCACATAAAAGAGGTAGTTAGGATTATTATTATTTTTGTAATAAAGAGGAAATACCATCGAGAGCTTGTGATTACCCTAGTTCCAAAAGAAGAAGGTTCTACGAATCTTAACACTTGATCATCCAATTCACAAAATACCCTCCCGCCATAGATTTATTCTTTCAAAACTTATAATTCCTAAGGTTTGGTATTTATTCCATATACATGGTTTTGCAATCGAATCTGATCATAGAACACCAACAGTTTCTACAAGTCACTGCCACCAAAATCTGTGTCAAAAATCTCTCAAGCACCATAAAACAATGTTCATCTTTCTGCATATCTAGTACCAATGGTCATCTTATCTAGATGGATATCGGTGGCCACCCACCTTTTCCAACTGGATCAAAACAATTTTATGACAATTTTGGCAATTTACTATTTTTAGCAGTTTTAACTTCCGGGGCCATTTTGAGGGCCTAAATGAAGGTTTTTCGGGATCGAGCTCCTCAATAATAGAAAAAGGAATGATTGATCCCCCAAAATGAATCTCTTTGATGATACCTTTCCAATGGGCTATAAAACGCCTAAAACGAAGATCGTATGAAAAAGTTACAACCCCAGGAAGTTGATGTACTAACTTACCCAAACGGGGCCCACATGACTTTTGGCGCTTCATCTTCTAGGGTTAGGTTTTTAGATGTCTAGGGTTTTTTTCATTATTTCTTATTGAAAAAAGGCCTTTAGAGCCTCATTGTAAGCTTATTCTTTTGAATGTACACTACTGTCACATCTCTTCTCAGAGATAAGCCACCACCATTCCAGCAAACTTGTTTCCACAACATTTTATAGTTTCAACTTATTTTGTTATTGAATAGAAAACCAGTTTTACTGTATCTCTATTATTTTGTGTTAAGCACATGTTAATGATATATATTCATTTTGTTCTACTCATAAAATCTAGATCAGTGGTATCAGAGTGGTCTTCTCCTTGTCATCTTAATGCATGTCCCCAACGAGGTCGGAGTACAAAGAGTTGGGTCTCGAGCTTGTTTCTCTTGAGGAAAGAAGCTCTCGCATGCCCAAACGACCTCCCATGGTAGGAGAAAATAAATATGATGGGACAGGATATCCTTTCAAACTGTTGATTGAGGAATCCCTCATGCAATAGAGGAATGAGATGATGGATAGTTTCATGCAAATCCTTCGGTGGCTACCAATAGGCGACGCATCTTCTTAGAATGGAGGCGTCGACCCCTTCAAGGTACAAATAAACTTAGATATTCCTATATTTGAAGGTCAGATAGACGTAGATGTTGTAGACAAGTGGTTAAATCTACTAGAAGGGTATTTTTCTATCCATAACTTTTCGAATAAAGAAAATATTACTTTTGCGCTCCTCAAAGCCATTCCCCATGTCAAATATTGGTGGGAAACGTTTTGTGAGCAAAAGGAAATAGAGGAAACCTCATTATTTTTAGTCATAGCCACCTGGGAATCCTTCAGGGATTATATTAAGGAACATTACTACCCTGTCAAAATTTATGACAACCTGTATACCATATGGACCACACTGCGGCAAGAAAGAGACCAAGCAGTGCCAGATTTCACAAATATCTTCCATACCTTGCGCACCAAGTTGGGTATCAAATATTTGGAGCGACCTCTGGTGCTCAAGTATCACAGTTCTCTGCATAGATACATCCATATCGAAATGGAATTTATGGACATCTCATCCTTGGGCCTGGCCTACCGATATTCCATCAAAATTGAGCAGAAGCTCAAACAAAAGACACGACAATTTGCGCCTAGGAACCCCGCACAACAAAAGCCAGAAAAGGGAAGCCCCAAACCACCAAAAAAAGGATAGAACAAACATGGATAGTATCAAGACAACCAGTACAATCCACAAGAAAAGAAGGACACCAAAAAGAAAAAGAAAGATACCGGGAAGTGGTGTGACTTCCATAAGATCCCTTGGCATAACACTGCTAACTATTTCTCAAAGTAGTCGCTAGTGGTCGAAGTGAAAGCCTCTAAATCAGATGCAGATTATGACTCTGAGACAGAACCATAAAGGAGAAGACAGATCATTGAAACAGAACCCAGTGCCACCGTTGCTTCCACCATGCTCTAGCCTGGTGAGCCAGATGAGCCAAAAGAAGTAGAGCGCCTCTTCCATTCATAGATGTGGGTAAAAGGCACCCCGCTTCACTTCATCGTTGATAGAAGTAGCTAGAAGAACCTCATCTCAGCAGAGGTCGTCAAGCAGCTGGCCCTGCCAACAATGCCACACCCACAATCATACACCATTGGATGGATCCACCAAGGAAGCGATCTTCGCATCAGCCAACAGTGTCAATTGTCATACGACATCAAGCCCTTCAAAGACGAGGTATTGTGTGATGTTTCTCCTCTCAAAGTTTTTGGTGTTCTTTTGGGCTAACCTTATTTATGGAAACATCATGCTATATATGAGTCTAGGCCTCATAGTGTTATTATTACTTTCAATAGGAAATTGTACAGGATACCTAAGGCAGTCCCACCTAGTGATGTTTCCTTGATCTCTACTAAGAAATGTAGGAAGGTCATCTCTCAGATGGGGAAGTTTGTCTTCTTCATGATTCGCTCTCAAAATAAGTGAAAGATCACAGCCACATCCAGGGTCTCTACGGCCGACCTCTCCACACATCAGAAGCAAGTAGATAAGGTCATGGAAGAATACTCAGATATCTTCTCCTCACCTATAGGGGTACCTCTGCACTTCCAGGTCAAGAACCCTATCGATCTAACCCCCGACGCACCACTACCCAATGGGCCAGTCTATCGTTTCTCTTTGTTAGAGAGTGAGGAGATCAAGTGAGAGATACAAGAACTGCTCCACAAGGGGCACATCCACCCCAGCTCATCACCTTGCGGTAGCCCAATCATGTTGGTATAGAAGAAATATGGAACATGGCTAATCTATATTGATTATTGGGCTCTAAATAAAATCACAGTAAAAAATCGATACCCGATTCCCCGAATTGATGACCTCCTTGATCAACTCACAGGGGCCAAATACTTCAATAAGATTGATATGAAGTCTGGCTACCACCAGGTCCCGATAGAACAAACAAATGTATGGAAGACCACCTTTAAGTCAAAGGAAGGAATTTTTGAATGGTTGGTCATTCCCTTTGGTTTGACAAATTCTCCAGCCACTTTCATGAGGATGATGG
>SNQJ01S0263909.1:0-12069 GCA_010110895.2 Picea sitchensis | reverse complement strand
TGGAACCTATTCTCCTTGCCCTGGAAACCAAGGTAATTAACAAGACAAATTTTGGTTACGATTTTTTCGAATCTGAGTCTTGTTTCAGGGTGCATGCAAACTGATTGACAGAACCTCAGGGCGAAATTCTTCATCTTTATGTGACTGTCTTTATGATAACGTTTTGTTTGCTGTGTGTGTAACTCAAAATTCTTAGCATCAATGCTACTCTCGTTGTTGTTTTTTCCTTTGTGTAATCATTTACAAGAGTAGAAGAATATAGTTACAGCGCATTTATATCTAAATCCATTGACAGTAGAGCAAACAATTCTGTGCACTAAAGTCTGAATTAATTTCCCTTCAAGATGGTGAATCGTAAGGAAGTTTATAGCTGCTCTACCCTTAGTATGGAATTGAGTATTCTTGGGCCTGAGGTGATAAGTTGATAGCAAATTAAATCTGGGACTGCTTACTTCATTTCTGGAACTTCTCCACATTCATATTTATTCCACCAACAAATAGTGTATCTTTGTGGTTCTGGCCTGCTAAGTATTTCAATTTTCTAGGTGCTTTATTATGTGTTAATGCCATGCATACACAAGGCTGTATCACACTACTTTGCTAGAGGTATAATTGGTGCATAAGTTCAGATTTATGTAACGGCAATACTTCCTTTACTTTGCATGCTGGTTATTAAATCAAAGTTACAAATCAAGATCTCTGTTTCTTGTGCCTGAAATTTTGCATTTGCAAATCAGTCTATTCTGTTCTTGCATAAAAAGCATGATCTGAATCCAATCACGATACAGTATACTGGTGATGACGTATATCTTCATTAGAGGGCTGTATTGATGTTGATATTTCTCAAGTTATAAATTATAATATAAAAAAAATGCATTCCTATTCTCAGACCTGATTTTGCATGATTTTGAGAGTATTCATAAAAGCAAATGGAATTGTACTTGGGACAGATCGTCTGAATTTTTCAGTCCCTATAGGACAGAGTGTTTTCCTCTGCATGCATAAGGATATAAACAGCATTTTAACCAATCCCGTTGTGCTTTGGGCTACCTGTAGCTCTTAGTGTCAAAATCTTATGTAGGGAAGCCCCCCTTCAGGTCATTAGCTTTATATGAGAAGAGTGGGAAGTGGCAGCCTAGGTGACAGTGGTTGCCTTTTCCGAGTTGCCCTCGATTTGTCCCGTGAGCTAGCCTTGCAAATTCCATAGGACAAATCAAGCAGTAACAAAGCCTACAAAGAATGAGCAATATTGGTCAATTGTCCATCCATAGTCCCAATTTTTCCAATGGGACTCCTACTTCAAAGTTCAAACAATTCGATGCACATTGCAAATTGTTCTCCATTTCTTCTTTGTTCAGGAGCAAATCTTTACCATAAACTATATACAAACTCCAACAACTATGTGCAAAACAATGCCCTAATACCTAAATATTCAGCAACAGGAGAGTACTAGCAGAGTTAGTGCAACCATAACAACAAACTATGGCGAGCTCAACATAACATATACAATCACTAATTATTTATGGTGCACCAGATATTTAAGCTAACTCAGATAGAAATAAATTCATATATGAATTTTCAGACATACATTGGCATGACAATTTGGGTAGAGCAAACTCAACTCTAGATTTTCATTAATTGGATAGAATGTACAGCAAGACATGAACAGCATGAAGCTTGCTACAACAATAGAGAATGAGCCAATTACCATCCCATCAAACCCTTTACAATCTTAGGGCAAGGTATAAATAATCTAACTAAGGGAATACGAAGTGTTTTAATTCCCATCTGTACATATTATCTAAATTACAGTGTACAAAAAATCAGGAAAGGAAGAGACATAGAGGTAGACTATCTGTCATGATTGTTGGTTTTCCGCTGTAGGCTACTAAGTTATCATCTCCACCAATGCGCTTGCGTTGTTTTGTCATGTGTTTTGTTTTGTTTTGTCATATATCAAACACAAATTGGCATGACAACTTGGGTAAAGCAAACTCAACTCTGGATTTTTCATTAATTGGATAGAACTGTACAGTTAGATATGAATAGCATGAAGCTTGCTACAACAATAAAAAATGGGCCAATTATCATCACATCAACCCCTTCATAATCCTATGGCAAGGTATAAATAATCTAACTAAGGGAATACTAAGTTTTTAAATTCCCATCTGTTCGTATTCTCTAAATTACAGTGTACAAAAATTTGGGAAAAGGAAGAGACATAGAGGTAGACTATCTGTCGCCATTGTTGGTTTTCCACACGCAAGTTACTAAGTTATCCACTGTATGCTCTAAATTACAGTGTACAAAAATTTGGGAAAGGAGGAGACACTGTATGCTCTAAATTACAGTGTACAAAAATTTGGGAAAAGGAAGAGACATAGAGGTAGACTATCTGTCGCTATTTTTGGTTTTCCACACGCAAGTTACTAAGTTATCCATCTGCACCAATGCACTTGCGGTGTTTTATCATGTGTATCTGCAACAAAAGTGTGCACCTCGAGGTTGTGCAACAATGTTAGTGCAGCCAAACTTGCTGACTGCGTGACTGGGTCACAGCACCAAAGCTACACAACTATGAATATTATCATATCCACGAGACAATACTAATTTGACACTCTGATCCGCACCAAAGTTGTCCCCTACGATGTGCATCCCGCACTGATGATTTTACACCACTCTGCACCTCTGATTCAAAAAACAAATATATGCTCCCTTACTTAGACAGATTTTCAGGTGAACTTCTCATTAGTGCGACTCCTTCATTCTTGGACTTAGTGGCATACTTGACATTGTTGATTGGGTTACCTGAAATTAGTTTTGCATTTTTTAACATTCCTACATCAGACAGCTTGATTGTATCCTGTTAGTAGTTAGTATTCATGCTTAGAGTTTTCAAACCTTACAAATATTGATAGAGAAGAGAATAGATCTGTTCATGGTTTCAATTTCATGGAATTGGAATGGCATAAAGAAAGACAGATACAAAAAAAAAAGATGGAAAATCTACTTTCTTATGGCTCTTTCAAACGTTAATATAAAACTCCAAGCATTGGTGATGTCTGGGCATAAGGAAAAACAAAAATGTTTAGGGCATGAATATGCTGAAGCAAATTGCTCACTTCCAGGCTTTGGAGAACGGTTAGAAGTAGCCTGAGGATGACCATCCAAGCTCATATTCTGAAGCAATTTAGTAAAACTGCTAGCTGAGTCGGAGAAGCTGAATGTCTCCTGATCCTCCATCAATTTTCTGAAGGAATTATAGTCCATTCCACCCTAACAAAACAACAAACAATGTGAAAATAACGAAAATGCAAGCGGGCAAGCAAGGTAAGCCCTCCGAATTCCGCCTTAGTCGTCACACTCTGAACATGCAACATAAGCCCTAGGCTTGAATTGGGTATTACACTACAATTGGTAATCCTTCACTAACCCAATGATTTGACTACATTTCCATAGATCCAAATACACTATGAAACAAGGTTATGCGAATATATTCCGTACCTGTTGTTAGGCGGGAAGTAGCAGTTGTTGAAGCAGGTAATAAGTTGAGATAAATTTCAATCCCTCGGACTTCTCAGTCGCTGTGAATTTCTCCGCTGCCTGTGAAATGAAAATATCACAAAGGACTGACCCCAGTCGTCTAGCATACCGCTAGCTCGGTCAGGATGAGTCTTTCCCAATCTTGACGGCTCTCTTAACCGTTGCAAGATTTTCACAATAAAAATAATTTTAGGTGACTTCAATCTCTGCTTCAATCACTGAAATACATCCCCATTGTTCCTTGCGCGGTCCCCGCTCGTTTGTTCGTGGCGCATTTTGCGAGTTTGTTCTATCGCGTGATTGCAATGGCCTGCTGTATGAAATCGGTGGGGCAGGAAATAATAGGTAAAAGAGAAACCCTTTTCCATCACAATGTATGGATTTCGAGCTTAAGTTCTTCGCGCCATGATTGTCATTATTCTATTGGTTCGCTTAGCCATTTCGTTGCCTCTTCCAATTGCTGCTACAATATTGGTCCGCAGTTGGATGAACCCCACCAATTCAATGGCATAGGGCGGAATCAAAACACAATCAGCCAGACAAATTGTTCCATAAAATAGAGACAATTTTAGTTCACTTCTTGTTTACAAATTTTTATAATCAGTTGAACCGTCATTAGCGACTAGGGTGCTTTGATGGGTTTTTTTGGTCCGTTGAACTTCATTGCATCATAACTAGCACAGCAGCAAAATAGCTGCTGGTGAACGCCAAAAAGTTGAGAAGATGAAATGAATCTTTAAAAGAATATATTAAATTTTATTATCTATTAACAAATAAAGTGTTGGGTTTCATTTATCTGGTGTTAATATTTTAATTTTTGTTAATCACTTACGTGACAATCAGTTAGCTATCAAAGTAATTTTTAAATATGATTAGGTAAATGTAAAAAAGTAAACACATAAACTGATGTCTTTATAATAGCTAGGAAGTTAATATTGAAATCACAGCCATTTATTTTGTGTGATTACTAAGAATATTCTAGCCACATTTAATCTTGTCCATAGAAAACTTATTAAGCACTAAACCCCTATTAAATCTGCCCATTGTCAATAGGTGTACGCCTTTCGGCGTAATTACTCTTGTTTTTTTATACCACTCGTCCACCCCAATGTTTTCAAGTCCATACGATGCATATCAACACATGAAGAAGGATGGAAGCTCGGGAAGCATTTATAGGGTTAGGGTTCCTCTTTGATTTTTTCCATGAAGAATGGGAATACAATCATGAACAATTCACATCATTACTTATTAAAGTGGATTTTGCCCAATATATTGCGCAATTTGATCAAGTTCAACCTTGTCAAAATCAAGGGGATGCAAGTATTAAGTTATTTGTATGGACCATCATAATTTGATAAGTTCAACCTTGTCAAAATTAAGGGGATGTAAGTATTAAGTTATCTCTATGGACCATCATAATCAAGGAAAAATAATAATTTACCAAAGATCTTTGACATGTTCATCATTTTCTTACTAAATAGACCACATGGAATGCATTCCGAGAATAACATTGTTTGGTAAGTGTAAGCCAAATGTCGATGCTAACAAATGCCCCCTGATGTATGAGGTTAGTAGAGCATCACATAGCCGAAATACATTATGTTTTTCTTCATTCGAAATGACTTTCAAGAGCCAAAGGAGGAAGTCACTTGCTAGAGAGAGGAAAGGGAGACCACTTGCCAACACAAAAAAGGCTATGTGACATATATTCATCATTTGTTTCACAAGTTGGACATGCACATGCTTATGCTTGAATCAAGTCAAGTACATTATATAAATGGCTCATGGCTCAACAATGTGAAGGCCATGCCAAAATACATCAATATATCTATGCATCCTCAATACATCCTTTGATGTCAATGGTATAATGTTGCCCAAGTGAAGGGAGTAGAACTGAAGAAGAGGAGGCCCAATGTTGGAAATATCCTAGACATGTAAGAGACTTAAATGTTGTTTCAAATGAGCTTCTAAATAAAGGCTCCAATACTAGTGGAAAAGGAGCACAGTGTTCATGGTCTGATAGAATTTGGAAAACTAACACCAATGAGTACAATTATCTACGATGTGATAATGTGTTGAAGTTGAACATGGTAGAAACGATCTGGTCAAAAAATCAATTATCAAAATCCCTGCTAAATGCGAGGTAAGCCTCTAATGATTAAAATGGACAACAAGGCACCAATCTGATATTTCACGATGTTAATAAATGAGTTGACATCAAATATCGAAAGGGAGCATTTCATCAAGGACCAGTGATGATAATCCACTGCCAAATGCAGGGAAATATCCCAATGAGAAAAGTGGACACTAAGGTACTAACCCTCTAGACCAAAGGCACAAAGAAAATATGCCATAGTTGATAGGGGACGGTCCATTAGAAGAAAGACAATGACAAATCCATTTAACCAACATGAGGTAATAAGAATATTGATGAATGATTAAGACAAAGACTCAAATCAAGATATTGGCCAAACACAGGAGGGTCATGCAATACCTCCTTTGATATTGAGCATACACAAATGTTGACTTGGGCAACAACCACTACTAAAAGGAAACTAGGGAAGAATGACTCAACCAAGGTCAGAATGGGGACATAAGGAAGAGTGAGTTGTAGATAAAACTCAATTTTGATAAGGCGATGGGGTTAACAAAACTCGAGGACCAAAATGACAAGGTGGAAGGACACAAATTGGTGATTCAATGAACATGATCCGATCAAGGGTGACCCCAACAACTACCAAAAGGACTTGAGGGAACTTTACTCATAGTGGAAAATTTTTACTTGCAATGTTTATTTCTTCCCACCAACCCCAACCCCCCTAGAATTTTTGTTTTTAATATAATTTTTTGGGGATTTTTTCATCTTAGCTAGAAAGAATGAAATAATCATGAGAGGAGGTGGATGCTCATGTTGCAATAAAATGATCTCTCGAGTGTGCGAAGAAACATATGGTCAAAAGCAAGTAATCCAATAGATATGCAGTATTCAATAAACACCCAAGCACGTGCCTCCCCTCTAATGGCAATGAGTTACATGCATATAGTGCGACAGAAATAATGCACAACAACAAACAACCAAATAAAGGGGTGGGAGCCCCTATGGGAATGCCAAAGAGCAAAGAATGAGGCTGGAAATGCAATCTCAAGCTACAGGTGCCCTCGGTCATATGGAAAATTCTCAAGATGGGAATTATTCAACAATGAGGTGTTAATCCAGGGAAACCCATCATAGGAATGGTGTGTTGTTGGAAAAGTGGGCAAAGAAGTAGAAGGGGATGAAGCACCAACATCCAACAAGGGGAATCCTAGGACACTTTCAAGAAACAAAACACTAAAATGCACTTCTACAAAGGGAAATCCCAATCATATATGTTAGCTCAAGAATATAACCTTGAAATCCAGTCCAAGGTCTTGCACCCACAAAACAACAGCTGCAAAGTCTTGTCATATTCCTTACTAGTTATTAAATACTTGGAAGTATTTTCAACCTTAAATTGTTTAACAACATCCTGATTTGTGGCAAAATAATAGTCTCAATTATAGCAAAGATGTCCTATTCCAAAGTAGGTGAAGCATGGAAAGAGGCTTGGAAATGATTGACATCGCTAAGGAGGATGGAGACTTAGAGTTCAACAACAGTTCCATCCAATCCAAAGGCAGTGAAGGCATTGAGGAACTCTTCATTAGTGAGGAAGATCGATTCCAAAGAGATATACATATTAGAGAATGTTGATGAACAAGGATGGAAAGTTAAATCCCAGTTCTCCATGTGACAAGGCACTTAACAAAACTCTTGGCCTAAAGCTAAAGACATGTGCTCAATGGGAGTGGAGACTTAAGGGAAAGGGGACAAAGCCATAGAAGATACTAGTTGTGATGGAGCATAAATTACTTTGAACAATAACAAGTATGTGTAAAGACTCGAGCCAACATCCAAAATGATAAGGATCAAGCTAGCATCACCTACCAAAACAACAAAGGATGTGAAAGAGGTGAAAATGCAAGCAAGTGAGCAAGGTACAAGTGTACATTTAATGCATAATACCCATAATGCCCAAACTTTGGAATGAGAGGTATTTTAAAGATGTAAGTTTTCACAGTTAGACATAATGTTGAGAGTGTTTCTCGATAAGAACTGTGTACTTGATTTTGAGACGTCCAACATTTCGAGTGGACACTCCACCCATCATGAGGGACAACCGAAAAGCTCAAATGTAGGAAAGAGAGTGTCGAGGTATGTGTAAAATAGGGGAGAGTAAAACTGACCATTGAGTAAAAATTAATGAGGATGGCCAAAGTGTCCATTGAGATTGCAAGGGTGAAAATATTATTAATTTTTTTTATTATATAAGGTAGTCATTGAGGAGGAAGGGAGGTGGAACAATGATTAATAAAAATAATTAATAAAAATGATTAATAAAAAAAATCGATGGCGATTAGGGTTAGTTAACTAGAAGAGGGAATGATGAAGATATAGTGTATTATAATAATCTCTAATGTATTATAGTAATGGAGAATAACAAGGTGATGTATTAAGATGTATTCTTAAATCATAGAGAGAGAAAAGGATAAACAAAAGGGTAAGGAGGGAGAATGAAAAATGTAATATCTTATGGAGAGATGAAGAAGCGTGGAGATTAGATTCGAGTATAAATGAAAGCCATAAGGTCATGTAACCTAGGATGATGATGAAAGAGATATGATTAAATAGTAAAGATACAGATCAAGAAAGATAAATTGACGATATAGCGAAATGACGGGTAAGAGGTGAGTGATGAGGGCATGAATATTTAAAAATATGGTTAAAAATATAAAGGAAAAGATGTATAGTGAGCAAGAGGTAAATCATGAAGGTAGTAAAAAATAAAGAACAAAATGTATTAAGGTTCTATAGTATAATAATGTATTATCAAGATGTGATATAATGATGTATTATCATAATGTATTATCAAGATGTGATATAATGATGTATTATCATAATGTATTATCAAGATGTGATATAATGATGTATTATCATAATGTATTGTGATACATTATTATATTTTGTTAGCATAAAAAGATGGGGAAAAAAACATGAAAACCAAATGATAAAGAAGGATATACCTAAAGTACAGGGAGAAGGATCGGATATAAGTTAATGTAAATTAACCTAATAAGATAAAGAGACAAACAAGAGACAAATAGGGAGCATGAGAGGATGGTAGAGCAGTTAGAATAGAGAATAAGGGAAGGGTAAGATGAGATTGAACTTGTGGTCTCCACACTTATGGTTTAAATGTTAGTGTCCATTAACAGCCCCTAGTTAATTCATTATTGTGTGTCAATGCTTGTAATGTCCTAGCATTACAATATAATATCTTTGACATACTAGCCCACAATGTGTTCTTGCTCAACTTATTTAGATCTAATGTGCACGAATTCCGCTAATATACAAAGAGATTAAAGTAGATAATTAATTAAAACATAATGTTAGATTAGTAAGATGTTAATGTAGGAGCTAGAAAAATATTAAATATATGGCCAGGTTTAAACCTCCATGGGTGTAGAGCCCTTATATGTGTGTTGGGGAAGGTGTTTGACCTTCCGAAGTGTGTTTCCCTCCATCATTAAAAGGGTTTAACATATGTCCTACAAGTCAAATGACACGAAAAACGTAACTACTAGCATTCACATAGATGTTCTCACTAGGTCATTATTTAAGAATTTGAATAGTCATCCTTTACTTAAATTAAGGATAACAAGGTGATTTTATTTTTTAATGTTATTTCTAAATAACCTTGTTGGACTGTGGAAATCCAATGAGAATATAATATATATATTGAAGTAATACAAGATATATTTTTAATTTTTTTTTATGAAATAATACAGGTTTTAAGATATATTTTATTTTTTAATGTTATTTCTAAATAACCTTGTTGGATTATGGAAATTTAGCGGGAAAAGTTTTCATTTTCCATGTTCCTTGGGGAAGATCGACGTGATCTGCACTTTAGGATGAACCTACTATTTTGGCACACTCATTTTTACAAAACCCTTTGGAGGTTACAAACTTACCTTATGCTACAATTTTTAGCATGAGTTGAAGTGAAGTGTTAGAGATGATACTTCAACTCATTAACCAACCAAACATGAAGAGGAACATTTATGTATGGTGCTCTTATAGGGTGTCATCAAGATGAAATTTTCTCTTACAAGGTGTTGCTAAGATGGAACATGCAAAATAAGCTAAACGCATCCATGCTCACATAATTAAAACTAGTTTTGAGTAGGAAAAATTAAAAGGAAACAATCTTTTTAACATATATACCAAATGCAAGGTTTTAGTGGATGGACTTCAATTGTTTGACAACGTACCTCAATGATAAGTTGTTTCCTAGAATGTTGTGATTATTGGGTATTTAGGAGTTGTTTAGTATTTATGAACCATGGTGCTTTGGTAGTTGATTATTTTGTTTAATAATGACATAAGAACAATGGTGGAGGTAATATCATTGGGTTTCAAACTTGTTCATAGTAGTTGAGAAAATAGCTTCATTGCCTCACCATTATGGTTATATCCTTGAATTCTGACATTCAATAACCCTGGATATACCTTAGGCATTTTGTTAACACTTGGTGGGCATAATCTGTGTTTTCTCATTTCATACACATTAGAATAGCAATGCTCCCACGAATAGTCTAATCCAAAACCATTTCTAAGCACACAAGCATGGAATTGCATATTGTGTTCCATGTTTCCCTCACCTTTATGCCCGCCAATTGCATTTCCACAAAGAGTTCAAATGACTCCTTGATCGAACCATGCTATATATATGCTACAATTTTTGTGTTCCGTGACACCACATTCAATAAATAAATTTTGGCAAACCTTTAGTGAGAATCCTCAACACTATCATATTCAAAATCATAAAACCAATATCGTAGTTGGGAACTTCTTGCAACATTATATTTGTAGTAATCGAATATTTATTCACTTCTACCTAGAAGCATATGGAGCTCAGGGCATGCAAGTTGTAATTATGGCATGGAGATGCATCAACAAACAACTTGTAGTTCGTTAAACAAAGCTACTAGTTTTGACCTGCAATCATTCATTACATTGTCAATTCAAAAAGTTTCAAAAAACATGATTATATATTTTCACGTGGATTAAATCCTATTCAAATGGGATGAGTTAGGTCAAATATTGAAGGGGAATTGATCTATGTATATTTCCATTCATATTCCAAGTCACAATGTGCATTCACGTATAATTGGGGGCAATGATCAAAGCATGCTTACTAGATTAAATCCCTCTGATTCCCCAAGCACATGTTTTTTTTCCTTTCACTCACACTTATTTCCAAAAATCTATGTATATCCTTCCTTCCCAATTCATAAAAGGAAACCAAACCAAAGCCACTCAACCCATTAATTTTTTACCTCTCCCCCTTAGCTTCTTGACACAACTCAACACCACATGTATGTTTCAATTTCAAGATGTTGCAAGGTTCTTCTACATAAGGGTATGGACTTTCATAGGGTTGTTTCCAAGGTAAAACAAGTAATTCGACCTCCTTATTCTTCATCCCCCTTTTCAAATTACACTTCTCATCAATTGGATCAAGTTTGGCATGCATGTGTATAGTAGCACTACTTGAGTTCCCTATTCTTCATACCATGTTAAAAACAAATCCCCCAAAAGTATGTTCCTCGTCAAAAGTTACAGGATTCCCGTCATGGATTATAGGTACTACTCTATGATTTTTGTCATTCCAAGCAACACCTTGTAGAGAAAACCACACACAAATCATGTTCCTCTTTAATGCATCAAATCATATTCATAATTGACATAGAAAAAATTGTCATGTACTCGACCCCCCTAAGGTACCACTTTGCGGGAGTGGGACACTTTTTGTTGTCTTCTTAATTGGATTGGTCCCCCTTGGATCTCTTACTACATTTTTACTTCGAATAGTTCTTCGATACGTGGGTCATAGACCACACATATCTTTTTTTGCAACTTCGTTGGGTCATTTTGAAAGATCTTCATACACAACATCAAGCATATTCAAAGGATTAACCATTGATTGCTTCTAAATGTTTCGCCCGATTTGAAAGGAAGGCAATTGTGCCTATTTAAAATATCAGTCATCGACCACTTCAGAAGAACGTGACTGATCCAAAATGAAGGTCGTTGTGCCTCTTCGAAAGATAACCCATCGGGTGCTTTTCGAAGATGTGCCCGATGCAAAGGAAAGGACCATCAAACCTCTTTGAAGGATATCCCAACAATTGATTTTAAAATATGTGCCCAATGCAAAGGAAAGGGCCATTGGGCCTCTTCTAAAGATAGTCCATTGGGCACTTTTGGAAGATTTGCTTGATGCAAAGGAAATGATCCTCTTTGAACAATAGCCCATTAGGCACTTTTTGAAGATGTGCTCAATGCAAAGGAAAAGGCCACCGGGCCTCTTTAAAAGATAACCCATCATGTGTTTTTCAAAGACATGCTTTATATAGAGGAAAAATCCATCCAATCACTTC
>SNQJ01S0263908.1:0-12065 GCA_010110895.2 Picea sitchensis | reverse complement strand
GTTTTTTTCAAGGGTGCCCTAAAGATGAAAGCCTCTCAAGTAATGAACATTTGCATCAACAGATGGAGAATTATGAAGTGTTGGTCTAGAGTGCTTCAAATTCAAAATAGAAAAGTAAGAGGACCCCAACATTAGCATCAAGGAAGAAGTAAACCTAGTGAATAAGCAGAACGAGGATTACCTATCAAATGGATGAAGAAAATGAATTCAAAAAGAAGACAACAAAAACAAGAAAAAAAGCTAAAGGTGTAAAAAATAATGACAAATGTAGGGAAAAAATATTGGGTTGCTTAAACAAAAGAAAGTGGGAAAAGCCCAAGTACAAGTACATCACTAACAAAGCGTTATAGGAACAAGATCTCCTTTTAGGAGGATTTTAGAGAGACGTGAGGAGATTGTGGAGATTTATAGATTGTTATATGCTAAGTTGGCATAACCAATAGTACCATCGTTAATATCTCTTTCACCGAACACTAAGCTTATGATGTTGTTTTGTTTGATGTACCTGACACTAATATGGTTGAAGTTCTCAATTTTGATCCCTCTCCAGTTGTTGATGTTCTCAATTTTTATCAATGTTCCACCAAGACTCCGGGACGCGGGTGCGCGGGAGCAGGGAGACGCACAGGGGGGACGTGTGGGAGCACCCCCAAATTTTGGGGAAATTCATGGGGGACGGGGAGATGTCGAGATCCCTAGCATAGGGGTCCCCGGCTCTAAAATTATAAAAAATATATAAATATTAATGATAAAATCCCAACGATAACAAGTCAGCCCATGTAAATTACTAAATTCATCATTGTGCATACTAAATACTAAATAATAAATAGTAAACAGTAAACTAGTACAAAATTCAAATTTTTAAATGATATAAATAATAAACATGATTTAGATTATGAATTCAGATTCAGTAATGAAATACATTGATTCATAAATCATAAATGAAAGAGATATAGTAAAATATTGTGCATCTAGAAGCACCCCTTTTCGAGGGGGGACGCCTAGAAGCACCCCTTTTGGGGAAACACGCCCCCCACACAGGGGAAACGCACCCCCCTGCGTCTCCCCGAGTTTCCCCAAAAGGGGGACGTGGGTAAACGTTTCCCCAGGAGCACCCCCGTCCCGGGTGCGTGGGAAACGTGAGGGGCGTGCACCCCACCCTGGGGGACGCGTCCCTGTGGAACACTGATTTTTATCCCTCTTCAATTGTTGAGGATAGACACTTATAATTGTAGTTGAGTGGGATGCTCATTTTTTGAAAGCGGGAATAGACATTAGAGGTTAATGTTGTATTTATACATTGATTGTCTTATTGTACTCAAATGGTAAGCACTCTCTTTATTTGTTTAATATAATGTCTTTATGTATTGTGTAATTAAATATGGACCAACACAAATCCATGTTAACCCCCAATCTATCACGCACCAAGAGGGATCAAATTGCTTGATGTGTAAATTTTTTTACCACTTAAGATGGATTTTTAAATGGATCTAGGCTGGTTATACTCAACTACATAGAACTCATAACTTATATAGATATGGATATGTAAAGATACAATTTTGATTATCGTTAAGATATTTATATTTGCATTGTAACAATATTTCTATTTAAATATCATATCTATCGTATTTTTGTTTATGTCTAAATTTGGTACCTCTCTTTTTTAATTTCTATACAGTAGTTTTTATATTAGGTGTACATTTCAAGTCTCTCTTTCATATCTGTAGAGATTTTTTTATTTCCATTTATATCGATATTGGCTAACATATAGTATTACTATTATTATTTGTCATAAAAATTATATTTTTTTAAAGCCAACATAGGATGATGCGTTACCCACATGACTACATCTCTATCATACTGGGCTGTAGAACTAGCACCTTTCAACACGACAAGCATGGATTTGTCTCAACACTTATATTAGCCCAAATTCCCATTGTCAGTTGGTCAATACATAGAAACATCAAGAAGATACGGATGGTAGAACATTCCATGTGGTTTGGTTATTTTCTGCAAGTCATGCTGTGTGTATGCTGTGTGTAAGTAGTCCCCTCATCTCCACAAACACGTGAATCTTTATACATCTTTTCTATAATACTAATAAGACCATACCTAATTTATGTTCTATATGTGATTATATCCACATGAATGCATGTAGTTAGATCCATGCATGTGCTTCTCTTTTCTTTGTTTCCTATTTTAGGAGATGTGTTAGGTATTCCTTATATGTTGTTTGTACCAAATATACTCCAGTCCCATTGACCTTTTTTTGGCCGTTTGTGGACATTAATATTATTTCATTTCACTTCATTTCTATCTTATCTTTTTCATGTTATTCCTAATTGTAGAGTACCAAAATTACAATTTAAAGACTCAAATCTATCTTTCGGTATTTTCTATTTTGGGAGATATGCAAAGAAAGGAAATGAATGAATAATTTCCATGGGAGAATTTTCCTTTGGGATTTAAAGCCAAGATTAAGTAGATATCCAAATCTCAGTTTCTTATGTTTTTCGAATTGGAATTCATCATTAAATGGAGGTAAAAATGTCTTCATCTCAGATTCAGAGCATTCCCACTAACCCATTATGCATATCTACTGATATTGGCTCAAAACTATAGCTAGGGTGGAACAGCTCATGTTTTGATGTTCTAGCAGGAATGATTCACACTTAGTGCAATTAGGTCAATCATTAATATAATGGAACAAAAATGCTTTGTTACTTCCTTCATTGGAATAATGACCCATAGCTCCAAGTGCTAACCAAAGTAAAAAGACAGTTCTCTCGAGGGCCCATGTCTGCATCCTGTATGTCGGACACGTGTCCGGCATATGTCCTAAAACAAGACACATGTCAAACACATGCCCTAAATGTGTCCCGTCATGTCAAACAACAAAGCACGACAAAGTGTGTTTCTTGATGATATGGGTTTGGACAACAATGTTGAGTTGGCATTAACCAACTTGTCTCTTCGTGGACCAATGCTAGAGCCAGTCACTTTTGTTGATGGTGATCATCCACACCAACAAGATGCACATCTTGGATTGGATATAGAGGAGGAGAAGGAGGAAGAAGATGGAGGAGAGAGGAGTGGCAATAGTGGTGATTTTGATTATTTTGACATGGAAGAGGACTACTAGTAGTGACAAGCTATGAGATTCTTCCATCTACACTTCTAGTATCTACCATATTTTGTATTTTCCATTGTCATTCCCACCTATAGCATTAGTGACTCAATATCTATGTAATACATTTTTTATTTTGATGACATCAATGACTTAATGAGAAAACTACAATTTATGGTTCTAACTTTTAAACTTATATTTTTATGACATGTGTATTGAATAGTCTAATTTCTTGTGTTTTTTATCATCATTGATGTAGTAACTAGTCGTATCAATATTTTGTAAATGTTCTAATTTCTAAAAAGTTTGGATCTTTATGTCTATATTTCATTTTTGTATTTGTAATTTGTAATTCGTAATATTTTCAAGGTCGACGAGTCCGTTGGATACTCGTATCCACGTGTCCTTTTTGTCCCGTGTCCTCGTGTCATGTCAGTTAGGTGCTAACTAGTTCTGACAATCTTAAGACTGATAAACAAGGAGATACCAGCCAAAAGTTACACCAAAAAAAATATATGAATTTATCTTTTGTAAGATGAAAGGAAGATAACTAGCCCAAGGGGTTAACTCAACTGGTTGTCGCCAATGTTGCTAGGAATTTCACTGGTATTGTGCCAACAGGCGCCTAGTTCAAATCCCCCTAGGTTAGGTGCACTAGTCTATGCATCTAGTCTTTGAGATTCTGCTTTGTATCAACATCATCGTATTTGGCAGTCCCATTGACTTACTTCAGTTGTCATTAGTTGGACATTAATAAAATTACATTATCTTATCTAAGCTGTCAGTTTGACTAGGGATGCCATCAACAAATGTGGGGAAGGATCCCTTTGGTTCCCCAAGATGTATTTCTTGGAAAAATAAAAGTAAATAAAATGACTATAGCTTGCAACATGGACGTATAACTGCATAAAAACATTCCAGTAAATTATAATATGAAAGAAAATTCCATAGCTAAGAATATGAAATAAGAAAGCATTAGATAACTATAGCAAGAAGTGGTCACTGATAAGGACAGCAGATGAATCCTAAAAATGTTTATCATATGTGAACTCCACTGCAGCATAGATGAATAAAATTGAACTTTGACAGTCAATCTAAAGGAAACCCGTGACTAGCCAGGGCAGGACAGGTTTTAGAAACAATCATGGACATAATAGGCAAACGAACAAATAATAAGCCTCAAGTTGAGGCCATCACCCTAGGAAATACGTAGGCCCCCATCACCGGTTTCAAAAGAATTATTTTCAAAGGAAACTCAAAGCTAATAATTATAATTGCGTTGAGAGGTGCTGTACAGCCCAGTATGGGGACAAGTTGTCAGGTTAGGGTGGTGTTAGATTTCAAAGATTTCAAAATTTTCAAAAATAAGTCACTCTATTATATATATCATATTTACTATTACTTTAGTATATTACTATTACTTTAATAAATTTACTATTACTTTAGTATTTACTATTACTATTTACTATTTCTATTACTTTAGTATTTAATATTTACTATTACTTTAATATTTACTATTTACTATTTAAAGCAATAGAAGCATTGATTTTAATTAAAATACTACAAACATAGATCCATCTTAACCTCGAGAGATTTGATCCCGGTGCTTGATAGATCTGGAGTTAAGATGGATCTATGCTGGTTGATATCCTAAATGGTAATCCACAAGCTCCTCATGGTGTAGGATGAGATACCCTGAATGGTGTAAAAGAGCTATCAACATGCTAGAGAAGTATAAATTTTCCCGTGTTAGGAGAATGGCAAACAAGTTCATGGACTGGTTAGCAAACCAAACTGTCACCTTCTCCAAAAAGTAGCCACGTGTGGGGCCAAGGTGGACTTCACTTTTGTAGAAGAAAAAACTGGAAAGAGGATCTGACTAGGCACTTGGACCTGCCAGCCCCATCCTGCCTCAAATGATATGATGGGACAGGGATATGGATAGATTTTGTGCAGACGTTCACCAAAAATCTTTATGGATAGGCACCGCTACATGGAACCATTATGAATAGGAAGTGCTGCTTGGAGAACGTCCAAACAATTTCTTTTAAGAAAATTCACTTTGTGGAAAGGACCTCAGGCAGTGAAAGTTTAAAGAGAGATCGATCGCTCTGCTGGAAAAGCTGGTTGTCCTATACCCTGTTTCTGAAAAAGAGAAACAAGAGGAGAAGCTCTTCAAGCAAGGAATTCATCACAGCCTGGAGTACCTGACAGACTTCACCGTGAAGCGGTGGCCACCAGTTTACACAAGGAGGAATGAGGCCCAATGGGCTCGAAAAAGTACCAGCATCATTTTATGCCAGCTCCCCTCTGTTTTAATTTTCTGAAATGTGTCTCTTGGTGGTTCTGGGTCTCTGTTTAGTCTGGTTCTGTGCCCTTGTTCGGGGCATACTGTTAGTCAAAGTATGAAGGGAGAACGATCGCTCTGCTGAAGAAGCTGGTTGCCCTGTACCCTGTTTTGGGAGAAGAGAAACAAGAAGAGAAGCTCTTCTAGCAAGCGTTCCGTCACAGCCTGGAGTATCTGACAGACTTCACTGTGAAGCAGCAGCCACCGGTTTACACAGAGGAGGAACGAGGCCCAACGAGATCAAAAAGGCACCACCATGGTGCATCATGTTATGCCAGATATCGTCTGTTTTAAATTTCTGAAATGTGTCTCTTGCTGGTTCTGGATTTCTGTTTAGTCTTATTCTGTGTCCTTGTTAGGGGGATACTGTTTCAAATTTTGGTTTATAATATAGTGACATTTAGGGGAATACTAATTCAAATTTTGGTTTTATGTTATTGTGATTATGATGGAAAAGGGGTACTGTGTGTGCCCTGTCTTCGTTAAATATTCATACGAAATATTGCGGTATGAATAGGAATAGCAGTATACGTATGAGTAGGGAAATTTGTATAGGCCCTGTCTTGGTTTGAAGATGTGATACATGTAAACAGTCTCTGATGTACCTGTAACTCTCGAAATGAAAGGTTTTATAAGATAAATAAATATTTATTTTATACCAACAAAAGAAGGAAAAAGACAGTCGCTAGAAGAGGCATAACAAGGTTATGTCGTCAGTTAGACAGTAAAATGGTACAATAATTTATTATATAAAGAGCCCTAAAATGTGATCGAGAGACTATGTGCTGAATATTGCTTCCATAGCAGGTCCTCTGTTCGAATCCCAGTTGCATTTAGCACGCTCTGAAATTGCTGAATATTGCTTCCATAGCAGGTCCTCTGTTCGAATCCCAGTTGCATTTAGCACGCTCTGAAATTGCTGTATATTTTTCTACTCAGGATTTCAAAACAATTAAAAAAGAAACATACCTCGAAGGTCAAGCTCCCGTTCGCGTACTGGACTGAAATATTGAGGACAGCGATAAATTAAGTCTGCCGTTACCCTCACCATCCTCTCCTACTCTCTTACCGTCCACGAAAAAACCTTCAAACTAACTTTATCAGCACCGCGACTCCATTAATGGCCCATTCTCAGCCAATCCGCCGAAAGAAACCGTACATGAGCCCGGCTAGTAGAAGAGGAAAAATAATCGACAGCTGCGGATTTTCAGCAGAAATGGCAACTTCAAGCCAAACAGCAAAAATAAAAGCCAAACGAGAGTGTTATTAAAATTTCCAGAACTGAGTGTGTTTGTAGGTTAACGATAATCAGTTGATCCTTGGTATTTCATTGGATTAACCCCAACCCTAACTACTTTTTTTCGTTTGGGCTTTTAATTCTCTCTTGCGATGGTATCTTCCAAGTATTTTGCCAATTTTTATGGAGACGTGTATTTCGGAATTTAAAAGAATAATTAAAATGAAAATTTATAGATGTTTAAAAGATTTTGATTTAAGATGATTTTAAATTAATATATTTTATATATATGCTTAATCTTGTATAGTTAATCACTTATTAAAAAAACAATTATAAATTATGCTAAATAAAATTGTGACATGTTTTTTTAATAGTTAATATAATTTGTTTATATACCATAGATTTGTAAATTGTGCCATATTTTTTTAATAGTTAATATAATTTGTTTATATAGCATAGATTTGTAAATGATTTATTGTTAATATATTTTTAATTTTGTATAATATATTAAATTATATTATCTAATTTCTTTTCAAATTTTGTTAACCTTGAAAATAACCAAAAATTAATGGCTAAAGTAGGGGAAGAGGAGCTTCTTTGAACTCTTCATAGCTTCCAAAAGGATTAAAGCCCCACGTGAGATTAGCAACTTTCAATATTACTTTCTTAGTTTTGATCCTAAAGATAGATAATCCTATTTGTTTTGAGTACTTTAACCAGTTTCCCTTTATAATTGCATTTACAAAATTATCTCCAAAATAATAGTCACGAGGATGAAAAGAATTATCTCTCATCAATTCTCTCTAGAGCGGTTTGGATTCCTAGAAGGGAGGCAAATTCGCAAGGCAATGGGTGTAGCACAAGAGAGTCTCCACTCAATAAAGTCTAGAAACCTAAAAGCCCTATCATTGAAGGTGGACCTTTCCAAAGCATTTGATTGAGTTAGTTGGCTCTTCATTAGTCTCATCCTTATTCACCGTAGCTTCTATCGTGGCTTTGTTATTTGAGTAATGAGTTGCATTTGGCTCAGTATCTTTTGTAATTCTAATCAATGATGTAGACTCTCCCTTATTTAAGTCTAAAAGAGGGATCGATTACGGTTGTTCTCTCTCCCTCTTGTTGTTTCTCATTGTTGTTGAAAGCCATGATAGCTCTCTTAAGGAAGCCACCAAAACTGGAAACATCAAAGGTATAAACATTGCTACTTCCTACTATGTCACCAATTTACTCTTTGTTGGTGACATTTTAATATTATATAAAGGAACTAGAAGGATGGTTGAAAACCTTAGAGAGATCATCAATCTCTTATATGAGGCAGTATGTATGAAACTTAACCTTGACAAGTCAACAATCTCCTTCTGGGGCATATCGGAGAATGAAAAAGCTTTGTATGCCCAAGTCTTTCATTTTCAGGTATTGGCAACATATGATAGAAGGAAATACATGGGCTTTCGTTTGAAAGCAAATTGGTATTAGAAAGGTGACTGGCAATGCCTAATAGCCAAGATAGAGAAGAAACTCAACACATGGTGCAACCAATGGCTCTCCAAAGGTGATCAATTGGTGGTTGTCAAATCGGTGTTGGAAGCCATCCATGTGTATTAGATGTCCTCGGTATGGATTATGAAAGGAGTCAAGGACAAAATCAGACAATTAAGTTTCAAGTTCATCTAGTCTAAAGAGGTAGTGAAAAAATGGATATCTCTAGCCTCCTCGAAAAAACTTCTTGTTCCAAAACCTTGAGGTGGATGAGACCTAAAAAGCATACTCGTTTTTCCAAAGGCTCTCGCAACTAAAAAAATATGGAGATTGATACAAGGCTCTAGACTATGGGCATAGGTAATTAAATATAAATACATATCTCATGATTCCATAGAGGAATGTGTTAGAAAGGCAACTCGACATTTTCAAAATGCCTTGATAATATGGAAAGCAATGGTTGTGACATTCCCCGTGATAAGCATTTGGTTGGTATGGAAAATTGGCAAAGGTAACAAAGTCCAAATTGGCTTGGACCCCTGGATTGGAAGCAATGATGCATACAGGCTCCCACCCCAACTAATTATGGACTTGAAAAGTTGGGGCTACCATACTCTGAGGTAAGTAGCTCGAAGAGTCAAAACTTTATATAGGCCACAACAATGCCTTTTTTGGGAGGAGATTGGACTCTGAGAGGAGAATGCAAAAATTTGGGAACGTTATACTCAAAAGCTCAAAAGATGTTTCATAAATTTGAATTATCAAAAAGAACAACTCATTTGGTCTTTGAATCCTGCAAGGAACTATGAGCTCGTACTAGGATACAAAGCCCTTGTTGTTGAGAGATTGACAGCCTGTAATCTCGATGGTCAACGATTCTCTGGAAGTTCAAATTCCCATCCAAATCAAAAATCTTCATGTGGTTACTATTAAATAATAAAGCTTTAACATGTGACATCCTTCAAAAGAAAGGCTACGAGGGATCGGGTCAATGTTGTCTTTGCAAAGATGACTTTGAGACCAATTCCCACCTTATTATGTTATATGCTTATACACTAGAAGTCTCGCAAGAATCAAATCTCTTGATTGGTTTGAACGATGCTTGGAAGGGGAACTCCATCAAAGAAGCCCTCGAGAACTGGTGTATGAACAAGGACACAAATAGGTATAAAGCTCTCCCTCTAACCATAGCCCGAGGAATCTAGCTACCTCAAAACTCTAAGCTCTTTGAAGATAAGGATACCATGCCTTTGAAATGTGTTATCCAAAGTCTGAACATCTTTTATGTATTTCCCCAATATAAGGAAGGATGCATCTCAAAGCACTACTTTAAAGAAGAAATAAATAAAGATTTGCCTTGGGATTTTTTTATGGAGACTTCTGAGGATCCCCCCCTAAAGGCAAGGATAAGGGAATTCTACATCTCTCCCCCACTCACAACATATCTTTTAAGGTTGGAGTAGGTACTGACACAAACAAATTTTGTGAACTTGTGACTCTAAAACTAGTCTTAATGCTAGCTCAGGAAAATAGAATTTCTCAAAACAAAGTCTTTGGAAACACTATGCTTGTTATTTAATGGATGAAAGGAGAATTCAATTTGCAAATTTTCACATTGCAACCTCTTTTTCATGACATATTTCTCCTAAAATCGGCCTTATCTCCCATTTATTTTACACATTTTTACAGGGGTAAGAACTATGAAGCAGATAGGTTATCTAAGGACGGAGTGGTGTTGGAAAATGGGTTATGGAAGATCACCAACAACACTTCTACACACTCCTTTGAATATATTCATGTTCCTTGGTTCTAAGTCTCTTTTGCCTACTTTAGATCTCCATGATTGGTATCTCTCCATGGAAAGACAGACTGAGTACCACCATGAAGACTGGTTGAACTTTTTATACATACAAAGAAGGTTATACTTCTTTGAAATTTTTGACGAGATTTATGATCTTTCACTAGTATAGTTTCATATCCAAGATTTCTTTTTTGAAAGAAAACTCTAGAACTACAGGCAACAGTATATTGACTAAAGCTATAGGCATGTGTCTTTTGACTAAAGCTATAGGCGTAAAGAGTGACTTAAATGCTTTCACAACATCTACCACTGAAATTTTGCTTTTATAAACAAAATTACTAGATTTTTTTGGTAGAAAATAAAACATATTATGCTAGATTTTTTTGGTGGAAAAAACATTTTGTTTTGGATCGACTTGGTTATTTCTTTACTATAAAATGTACCTTGTTTTTATTATTTCTTGATACAATAAAATTAATAAAATAAATATAAAATAAAATTTATAAAATATTAATAAACTAATTTGTTTTATTTTTTTGAATTTATCATAAAGATTATTTTTATGTAAATTTTAATTTATTAAAATAAATTTACTTATTTGAGTGTGTATGTTTTCACAGTGACAATTGTTGTCATAATTTTTTTTAAATAAACAAACTCTCTCTCTCTCTCTCTCTCTCTCTCTCTCTATATATATATATATATTAAACTCCACTTATTTAAAATTAAAATATTTATTTGATATTATCTTCTTTAACTTTAATTTAATTATATTTAAAAACAATCAACTCAATTACACATATTTTTTTTCCAACAGAAAATTCGCATTGATTATATTAAGATATAATTTTTCAGACATCACCGACCTTTGTTTATGCCTATTTATAATGACCGACACACTCCCTCGAGTTCTTCAATAAACTGATTTAGAGTTTCCATACAAAAAAACCAGTAACAAAATGACTCCTCAATCTAACAAGGCAAACTATGAACTTTGAAACTGTTGATCTTATGGTAGCTTCGGGAGGTATGAACCTCTATTGTGACCTATGACGAGATTGGAATATTTCGGAAGGAAGCAAAGAAGTAAAGGAAACCCTAGATGAGATGTCGGCTGCAGAAATATAATTAATGTGAATTAATTAGTACCCAGAAGGAGAAGTCTGCCATACCACTATAAATACAAGGCGCCAATTCTCATTATACACACTTCTCATATTGCAAACAGCAGTTTATGCGCACTGCAGTTGGCAGTTTTGTGTGCAAGTTTATGGGGAAGGTGTTGCGCCAGTTTCTAGGTGGGACTATCTGATCAGTTTGGTTTCTATTCTTGCTAGGTGCATTAGCCTTGCTTGGCTATTGATTGCTACCAGTATTCTTCTCTGTCAAGGTCAAGATGCTTAGAGGGTGGCTTCGGCCTATGGTTGGGTGACAAGGGTATTGTCAATGGTAAAACGAGCACAATCTTTCATATTATAACAAGTTATGGGCCCACACCTCCTTCATTCAGTCTAAACGTTGGAAGCAAGCATAGCCACTAAGGTATTGAGCTCGTTAAGGAACTGCCACTAGGGTTACTAGCAGGAGCAGCTTCCAAAGAAACTGTCGCTAGGGTTACTAGCAGGAGCAGCTTCCAAAGACATTGTCGCTAGGGTTACTAGCAGAAGCAGTTGCAGAAACCCTAACCTCAGATCCGGCACCTTGCGATGGAGCATCTCGCTCAAAAAGAAGATATTCAGATGCGCCCTAACTCAACGCACCTTTTGGCTCTCTCAGAAGATAGAAATGACGAAGTTGAATTTTTGGATCAAGGCATGACCAGTTACCATTAAACCGAAGACATGTGTGAAATAATCAGTCTTTTACACTACTCAACACTTATCGAAACGATTGAAGATGACATGTGGATAATCGATAACGGAGCTTCTAGGCACATGACGGGAGATCAAGTGAGACTCTCAAATCTAAATGAGAAGAAGACCTCGTTCAAGGTAGAGCTTGGAGACAAAACCACTTACCTTGTGGAAGGATTTGGACAAGCCGCCATCAAAATGAAAACAGGTAATTATGTTCA
>SNQJ01S0263907.1:0-12069 GCA_010110895.2 Picea sitchensis | reverse complement strand
CTCAGAGAGTCTATTACAATTATTTGTTGCACACCTGAAATTGACATACACCAACATCATGGAAACTCTTCAAAGTAAAAGAAAGAATGCAAGAAGCGGGAAGGTCGTGAGGTTTGAACCACAAGATTTAAAGTTGATAAACGCAGACTCGACGATTAGAGTGTCCTTTGAACAAGACAGATGCATATGTTTCTTTGAAAATATTCAAGGATATCATGCGCAACTAACTAAGCAGTTCACCCTTAATTTTAATGGTGTCAGTGCAACTATTGTACGGATCATTTTTCAAGTTACAGAGGAAACTATATCAATTGTGACAGAGATTCCTATGAAAAGAGAAAAATGGTTTAAAGGTATGCCATTAGATACTTCATGTTATATTGATTTCATCAAGCCTGAATATAGAAATAAAAAAATTGGAGACAACATTCCCAGTGAGTATGTTCTGGAACCTTTTGAGAAACTTTTGAACATAATCAGGAAGTACTTCACCTGCGAGGGAAGACTCGACAAGGCGAATCAATATCACATTAGGATTTTGATGCATTTCATATGGAGAAGTCCTTTAAAATTACCTTTCTTCCTATGTCAAATCATGGGAATTATGGAAGATAGTGTCCAAGACAAAGCTAACCAGCCAGAGAACAACATGTTCCATTTTTCCCTGATTAAGATGTTGGTGGTTGAGAAGCTCGGAAATTTAAACGTAGACTGGAATTCCTTCCTGATTTTAGAAAACATTCCCAAAGACCCTAAAGGATATATTCCTTTATCTACTGAGAAATCAACACTTCATAGTTCAGAGGTGAGAGGAGGAGATGTTGTTGAAAGGATAAAAGGAAAAGAAATTGAAGATTCATTAATCAGTCAACCAACATCCAAGAAGAGAATAAAACTAATATTCACTGACGAAACTGAGGATACCCAAGCTCCTAGTAAACCACACACTAGGTCCTCTACTAAGATATTTCCCATACCCACAATTCATCCAGTTCTTGTTGAATGTGCAACCCAGGAGATTGATGAAAAGCAAGCGGAACCAGGTGAGGAAGTTGTAGATATTAAGGAGGTGAAACAACAACTAAAGAAAGCTCAACATGTTATAGCCCAATTCTATCAATAGAACTGAGAATTGAGGAGGAATCTAGTATAAATATTTCTTGAAATACCAACATCACAGAGTAAAGAAGGTCGAAGATCTCCTACCTCACCAACAGGAGGAGAAAAGAATATAAATTGGTTGAAAAACAGCTAAGAGAGGCTCAAGATGTGATCATTGAGCTCAGGGAAGAAAAAAGGATATCAAAGGAAAGAATCATGGAACATTTCAAGGAATACATACCAGCTATTGACGATGCATGTGCAACTCTCTCTAACACTAAATCAAAATTGAAAAGAAATGTGGCTTTGTTGAGACAGGTGAGGAGTTTGAAGAGACAAAATTTGTCATTAAGAAGGACAAACAGGGCCTTACAAATGTAAGTGAGTTTGTACAAGGAAGCTACAAAAAAACTAAACGATCCCATCCTTTGTTGCCAACCGGATTCACGCGCACAACCTCAGCATGAAGATCCGTCGCGCAAAATCGCTACACAAATTTTGCATCCAACATTTGCCCAGCAAAAACTAGAATTTATTGCGCAACATTGACAGTGTTGTCCAGCGATACACATGATGATTCATGACAACCATATGGTTGTAATTTTCTTAAGAATTTATGATTGTAAATAACATCTCGAATAGGTTATGATTACCAAATTGACTTTATTATTTTTGGTAAATTTTGTAGAGGTTGTTGTTCTCTTTGAAAACAACCAGATCCATAACTCTAGGAGATAGTAGTTCGACTCCTAGTAGCTAAGTGTAGCTTTGTTTTCTATATATAGGGACTATTTTGATGTAAAGAGTGGTGCAGGCAAAAATATAGACATTTTGATCCTAAATGTAATTTTCTAAATCTAAAGAAATACAAATGCAGAAGTCATGAATTCCTCAGGAAAAAGATTCTAATGGTGGTGATCTGAAGATTGTACTCTTCTTTGTATGTATTTCCTATGTAATTGTTTTCATATGCGCTTTTCTTCTCCTTAAATTGGTAAACTGAAAGTCCATAATTCATCTAATGGTGCTCTAGACTTTACTAATTTAAAATTGTGTCTATCTTCTCAGCTAAGGTCAGAATTCATCCATTGTGGTGCTCTGATTTTGTTGTATGTTTCTTTTCTTCTTTCACCCTATATGATCAAACTAAACACTGAATTTCATCACCTCATTTAGATTTTGTTCCTCTGAGGAGTTATATCTACCAAGCATTGATTTTTTATTTTTTTCAGAGGTTGACCCCATAGCCCTAGAAGCACTATCTTTTGTCAGCAGGCCTTAAAAAATTATCTCAAAATTCTAAATCTAGCCATCAATTTGAAACAACCTATATATATCAGAGATTAAGTCTAAGAGACAACCCTCTCTAGATTGGAAAGACTAGTTTCCAGTCTTAAAGTTGGTTTGTAGGTTACCTTTGTAGATTATTTTTTCAACCCAACAATTTACTCAACATTAACATTTTGGTGTCGTTTTCGGGGATGAAATTGAAAATTTTCCCTGGGAAAGAACGACTGAAAGCTTTAGATTTGATTCCTGAGGGTAACAGTGAATCAAACACCTTTTTGGCTAAACTATTCTTACCCTGGTGACTTCATTTAATAAGATCAATAGCATATTTTTGTTTGTTTTTTAGAAAATAAGAAATACTTGCTCCTAAGAGAATTCACACTAGAAGGAACCCTGATCCAGAACCTATAGCATATGTGTCTGATCCTGAGAAACTATTGCATAAAAGAAAAGAAAAGACAGTCGAATCATTCTCTTTCCTAGACAAAAATCTATATTTACCCAAAGAAGGTTTAAAAAGTATCGATGACCTTGACTTTGATTTAAAATTTGAACAAACCTTGTTCAGATCTAGATCAGAATCTAAGTTGAATGAAATTATCTTTGATGAAAAGAAATTCTAGTCTTTGATTCCCATTGTCCCTATTTAGACTATTCCTATCCAGATTGTCCCTACTTAGACTATCCATATAGCCCAAAATCCTCCTAGAGCCATGGGATCCATATTTTCTCCTCTTTCCTTGCCTGCCCAGTTGCATGATTTACCCTAAAATTATAATCAGAGAATCAAATCATTCAATGTTGAAGAAAATACATCAGCCCAAAGACACTTGGATTGGTTCAATGATTTTTTTGATCTAGAGGAAGTATATCATGAGGATATAAAACTCAGGATGTTCACACAAAGTATTTCAAGAGAGAAGTCAGAAAATGGTTTAAAGCTCTTCCTACAACGAGTATCCCTAATTTTGCAGCTTTTGAAACACTTTTTGTTGCAAGGTGGGGTGATAAAAAGAATCATCTTCAGTTGCTAAATCAGTACAATAATATAAAAAGATCACCAAATGAAACAGTACAAGAGTTTTCAACCAGATTTATGAAAGTTTATAATTCAATTCCTATAGAAGTAAAACCTCCTCCTGGAGCTGCCCAACTTCGATATGTTGATTCTTTTGATAGTGATTTTTCCTCACTATTAAGAGAAAGGATATCTAATGCATTAGATGATATGATGAGTGATGCAATTGAAGTAGAGGTAAATCTTATGACATCAGGGAAGATTAAACATAATCCTAACATAGATGTGAAGAAGGTCCAAGGAGAAGCACAACCCTTAACTTCTAAAACATCAGATGAGAAATTTTATTTGATTACGAAGACTATGGAAATATTCATGGAAAGAATGTCTTTGGAGAATAAGCTTGCCACTAGGGATCAAACTGATTTTCGGCCCAGAAATCAAAATTTTAGAAGAGCTCCAGTTCCATAGAATAGGCAAAGAGATCAGAGAAATCAAGGTGATCAACAAATAAAACCTCCTTTCCAAAACAACTATGTAAATGAATATTTTGGTCAAACAATTGAAGACAATATGCATTGTTGTGACAATAAAAAAACAAATGTGTTCTTAGCTAAAGAAGAACATGATCAATTTATGGATGCAAATGATAAGTTTATGCAGGATGATGATGATATGTTGTCATTGGAAACATAAGAGTTTAAGAAAGGATATCAAAATTCTATTATGCAACTTTAGAAACAATATAACCTCAGAAGCAAAAAGGTGGCTTCAAATCCTCTAAAGGCAAATCCTACAAGGGAACTTTAGATAAATACACCTTCTTCAAGCCAGCTTAAGAAAGATAATTAAGAAAAGGATGCAATGGAGAAAGGAAAATCCAAAGAAGAACCCCTAAAGAAAATAACTGAGACAAGGAAGGAAGCAGTCATCATAGAGGTAGAAAAATCTCCATCTCCTTTTAATTTTGAAAGTGAAATGGCTAAAATCAAAATTTATGTTCTGTTTAATGAGCTGATTAAGAATGGAGAATATAGAAATCAAATCATTAAAATGCTCAAAATGGAAGAATCCCTTGACGCTTTGAATGTACAAGATGATCACCTTGCTATCTTGTTTTTCCCACATGTGGAGGAGAGTGGTGATGTTGATGATGTTCCTCCTTTCTAGGTTAGTCTTAAAATTCATGACATGACCTTACATAATGCATGTTAGATTCAGGAGCATCACATAATATGATGCCCAAGGTGGTCATGGATGAATTTGGCCTAGATATTACAAGACCTTACAAGGATATTTTCTCTTTTGACTCAAGGAAGGTGAAATGCTTGGGTTTAATCAAAGATTTGGTTGTATCATTATCTCAAATTCCATCAAAAAATTTGATCATGGTTGTAGTGGTTGCTAACATCCCTCCTAAATTTGGCATGTTGTTATCTAGATCTTGGGCTGCAAAGTTGAAAGGAACTTTGCAAATGAATATGTCATATGTTACTATCCCTATTTTTGGCCAATAAAGGAGGTTCTACAGAGAAGTGTTGCTCAAGTACATGGTGAGTATCAAAACTCAACCAAACAATCATCCCATTTACTCTATTAATATTGAGTTTGTTTCCTCTGTTTTCTATAATGACTTGAGTTTTCAATAGGGGGAGCCAATGACTAGCATGGCCATCAAAAACAAAATTGATCATCAAACAGAGGAAATTACAAATCAGCAAAACAATGCAGAAGATGAGATGTGGAATATGAGCTTTGATGGAGATGCTAGCAGAGAATGAGAAGGAGATGTTGTGTGGATTAACCCTCCCAAGATAGGTACAAAAATATGTTCTTAAAATCTTTATTTTGATTGTACCAATAATATGGCCAAATATGAGGCACTGATTTTGGGATTGAAGAATTTAAAAGAATTGGGTGCTAGGAGGATAGTTGTACATGAAGATTATGAGCTTGTTATTAACTAGGTAAAAGGTATATATCAGTCCAAGCATCATCGATTGAGAGCATATAGGAATTAGTGCTTAATCTTCTTGAAGTGTTTTCAGAATACAATTTGTTAGTGATTCCTAGGGGGCAAAATCAAATTGCATATGTTTTAGCTACTCCAGCTTCGGTTTTCAAAATTCCAATTTTTCCTAAAAAAAAGTATGAAATTGAAGTCAAGCATAGGCCAATAGTACCTGATAACATTAAACATTGGAAAATATTTGAATATGACAAACAGGTAGAATAATTCATTCATATGAGTGATGAATTTTCTAATTCAAATATTGATGATGATTGTTGTTGTGAAGAGAATGAAGACGCAGTTGTGTTCAACAATGATGCCCTTTTTCCGAATCAGATTGATGGAAGAGATATAGTGTAGCTCAAAAACAACATTATTCCCAAAGGCTTGGTCCCATTGGAAAATATTTTTGACAACAACCATGTAGCCATAAATCCTAAAATCACTGCAAATGATGAGGCATAGAAGATTGCAACATTGGGACTTAGAAGGATCCCAAGATCATCAAACTGTCAAAAACACTTAGTCCATAAATTAAACAGAGGTATGTCAGCCTAATGAAGTATTTCTCTGATGTATTTTCATGGAGTTATGAAGATTTAAAGGTTTATGACACTAAGGTAATTCAGCATGCAATTCTCATCAAGGATGATCATAAACCATTCAAGAAAAAGTTGAGGAGAATAAACCCTCTATTGTTGGCATTGATTGAAAAGGAGGTAAGGAAGTTGTTTGATTCCAAAATTGTTGTGTCCTTAAGATTTTCCAAGTGGGTGGCTAACCTAGTTCCTGTCAGGAAGAAAAGTGGTGAGATCAGGTTATGTTTAGATTTATGAAATCTAAATAGGGTGTCTCTCAAAGAAAATTATCCAATTCCTAAGATGGATTACATCCTGTAGAAGATGGTGGGATCTCAGAAGATATCAATGCTTGATGGTTTCTCTGGATACAACCAGATTATGGTGCCTCCTGATGACCAAGACAAGTTACTTTTACAACACCTTGTGGAACCTTCATGTATGCAAAAAAAAAATTTGGGTTTATGAATGCAGGAGTAACTTTCCAAAGGGCCATGGACATAGCCTTTGTCGATGAAAAAGATAATTTAATTTTTATTTACTTAGATGATATCACTGTATTTTCATATTTTGATGATCAACATCTCAAACATCTAAGACGGGTTTTCCAAAAGTGTAGAAAGTTTGGCATCTCATTGAATCCAAAAAACTCAAATTTTGGAATTCAAGAAGGAAAATTACTTGGACAAATCATTTCAAAGGAAAGGATAAAGATAGACCCCAGCAGAGTGGAAGAAATTTTGAAAATTGGCACACCCAAGAGCAAGAAGGAGTTATAGTCTTTCCTAGGAAAAGTAAATTTTTTGAGAAGGTTTATTCCTAACTTGGATGGGATCATAAAGTATATCACAAATATGCTCAGGAAAGCAAATGAAATAAAATTGAATCCTAAATCTAGGAATTATTTTGAAGATATTAAAGTGGCACTGACCAAATCTTCAGTGTTGGCCAGCCCGACTTTTGCAAAAGATTTTATCTTGTTTTATTTTTCTTCAGAACACACCATTACTGGTGTTTTGTTGCAAAAATGTGATCGGAACTTTGAAATACCCATAGCCTATTATATTAGGACATTGAGAGACTCCCCACTAAAGTATGACATAATGGAAAAGTAGGCATACACCTTAATGAAGGCCCTTAAGGAATTTAGAACTTATATCTTGCATTCCCATGTCATTGCTTATGTGCCTAGAAATTATGTAAAAGATATTTTGACTCAGCTTGATCTTGAAGGGAAAAGGGGAAAATGGATAGCAGTGATGTTGGAGTATGACCTAGAGATCAAACCTACAAAGTTTATTAAAGGTCAGGGGGTTGAAAAGTTGATGGCGCGGTCCAATTTTGATGTCTTGGGAATCAATTTCATTGTTGACTTATCAGAAAATTTAGAACAAGAAACAATCCCACAGGTATCCCAAAAATTCATTGATTCTCCTTGATATCTTGATATTATTTATGTACTAAGAAATTTACAAGCTCCTCCTGAGTTAAGCAAAACCAAAGCTAGATTTTTAAAATTGAAAGAAGTGATGTTTTGCATTCTGGATCGTTCTCTGTATTGGAAATATCCAGGTGGGATCTTGCTAAATTGTTTGTTGGAGGAAGAAATGAAAAAATATATCAAAGAGTTTCACAAAGGTGACTATGGGGGGAATCATTATTGGAAGACCATTGTGCACAAAATACTGAGGGCAGGGTTCTATTGGCCTAGTATTTTTTCTTATGTATACAATGAAGTTTCCAGTTGCCATGAATGCCATATTTTTTATGGAAAAAGAAAGTTGCAACCTCTACCTTTAAAGTATATCTCTGTCGAAGAACCATTCATGCAATGGGGCCTTGATTTTATAGGAGAAATTCATCTTCCATCCTTAACTTAGCATAGGTGGATATTGACAGCCACAGACTACTTCACCAAATGGATTGAAGAAGTCCCCACAAGGCAAGCTATTGATACAGTTATCATCATTTTTTTAGAAAATAGTATTTTGTCTAGATTTGGTTGTCCATTCAAGATCATTACTGGCAATGCAGCAACATTCAAATCTAAGAAAATGGAGAAATTCAGCAATGACTATAATATAAATCTTGGCCATTCCACATCTTATTACCATAGGTTAATGGGTTGGCTGAATCATCCAACAAAATCTTGACTAGGATTATTAAGAAGCTTCTGTAGGAAAATAAGAAAGATTGGCACAAAAATCTCATCTACGCGTTATGGGTGGATAGGATTACCACTAAAAGGTCTATTTCTACATCACCTTTTCAGATTGTATATGGTACAGAGGTAATTTTTCCTACCTCATTAGGACTTCCAGTGATGAGGATGTTGCAAGAACAAGAAGATGAACCAAATGATGCTCTAAAGAGGATAAACCAATTAATCCATGTACAACAAATGAGAGAATAGGTTTTCAATAAATCACAACTGCACAAAGATAAAATGAAAAGAGATTTTGACAGGCATACTAAGGAAGATGATTTCAAGGTGAATGATTTGGTACTGAAGTGGGATGCAAGGAATGAAGACAGAGGGAAACATGGGAAGTTTGATCATATTTGGTTGGGACCTTTCAAGATTGTTGCATACCATGGGAACAATGCCTATTTGTTGCAGGAGTTTAATGGAGATCTTATTGGTGGAGGACTTGTAAATGGCAGGTTTCTCAAACACTATCTTGTTTAAAAAAAAATCAATCTCTTCATGCCATTGTAAATGACCATTTTTTTTTTCCAGATGAAGCATTTTGAATCAATAATCAACAGAAAATTGAAGCCCAAAGTGAAGGCCCTATGTTTATGTTGAGTCTAGTCAAAGTTGTGTCAAAAGAGTTTTGTAAATAAGTTTGTTTTATTAGTTTGGAGTTTTTGAGTCAAATAAAACCCAATGGTCAGGCACTTGATCTATTGTTCTTTGCTACCTCACTAGGAGGATAGCATCCCCATTGGAGCCAATTGTTAGCACCATGTTTTTTGTAGTTAGAGTCAGAGGTTTGTCTAAAAAATTTCAGAGTCATGTCTTGATATTTATAAAAGTCAAAAATTTCCTGAATAACTCACAGGCAGTGTGTCAAAATTTATGAGTTAAATTACCAAATAAAGAATGGTTTGAAATATCAAGTAAGGGGTTTGTCCATAAGTTGGTAAAAGGGTGTAAGGTTCATCATTTTTAAGTTGTAAAAGTCTACTTTCCTAAGTCTCGAGTCATGTCGAAAAAGTGGAATTTGGGTACCAAGGTCGAATCAAGTGGTTAGGATAAATGTCATGTCAAAAGATATTGTGGGTCATAATTACCTAATCATGAAGTCAGAAAAGTGAACAATTATGGAACTCCATATATTTTGTACCATTGCACACTTCAAAGGAGCACCCATTCCACAAGTTCACTGCACAAATCTTTAGCCTGCTTTAAAACATCTTGTTGCCATGGATTTTTCGTCCCTTTTCATAATTTCATTCCTTATCCGTTCAAGCTTAAATATTGGTCACCCTTCATGTTTCTCCATCACTTTCAAAACTTGTGCATCGTCCATAGATTTTCCAGTAAGCTCTGAATCCTTTTTCTACGTAAATATTGTGTGTTGTGAGTCGCTATGTAAATCTGTTATTTTGATTTTGTTATGTATCCTCCATTGCTTTCAATCATTGTTCAAGAGTTTTCCTAGGAGCCCGTTGCAAATTAGCTTTTGGAACTAGTTTGTTTTTCACACAGTCATCCTTATTTCTTCTAATATAAGTTCTTATTACCTACTCTTGTGCCAAGTTTTTCGTCGAGTTTTCCGCTAAGCCAAAGTTTTTCCTTGCTTTTTACTGCTACGTCGAGTTTTCCACTACGTCGAATTTTCTTCCACTGATTTGTTTGCTATGCAAAGTTTCCTATTGCTACCTTTTCCTGCACATCGTGCAAAAGTTACTATTATTATTCATTACGCAGAGAGACTATTACAATTATTTGTTGCGCACTTGAAATTGACATACACCAACATCATGGCAACTCTTCAAAGTAAAAGAATGAAAGAAGCGGGAAGGTGGTGAGGTTTGAAACACAGGATTTGAAGTTGATAAACGTAGACCCGACGATCAGAGTGTCCTTTGAATAAGCAGGATGCATACGTTTCTGTGAAAATATTCAAGGATATAATGTACAGCTAACTAAACAGTTCACCCTTAATTTTACTGATGTCAGTGCAACTATTGCAGGGATCACTTTTCAATTGACAGAGGAAACTATATCAGCTGCAACGGAGATTCCTATGCAGGGAGAAAAATGGTTTAAAAGTATGCCATTATATACTTCATGTTATATTGATCTCATCAAGCATGGATATAGAAATTGGAAAATTGGAGCCAGCATTCCCAGTGAGTATCTTCTGGAACCTTTTGAGAAACTTCTGAAGATAATCAGAAAGTGCTTCACCTATGAGGGGAGATTCGACAAGGTGCATCAATATCACATCAGGATTCTGATGCATTTCACAGGGAGAAGTCCTTTAAATTTAACTTTCTTCCTATGTCGAAGCATGGGAATTATGGAAAACAATGTCCAAGCCAAAGCTGACCAGCTAGAGAATAACCTATTCCATTTTTTCCTGATTAAGATATTGGTGGTTGAGGAGCTCGGAAATTTAAACAAAAACTAGAATTCCTTCTTGATTTCAGCAAACATTCCCAGGGACCCTAAAGGAGATATTCATTTATCTGCTGAGAAATCAGCACTTCATAGTTCAGAGGTGAGAGGAGGAGATGTTGTTGAAATGAGAAAAGGAAAAGAAATTGAAGATTTTGTTGGATTACTGAAAGGGGGGTTGAATTAGTAATAGAGAAATTTAATCCTTTTTAAACATATAATCCAAGTGTTATATCAATGTAGCATTATCATCCAATAACTACAGAGTAAATAAGAAATGAACAAATGAACGATCATACACATACACAGTACACTAGTGTTTTATGTGGAAACCCAAGGCGGGTGGAAACCCAAAGCGGGAGAAAACCACAGAATGTTTTTTCTTATATGTCTTGAAGAATTACATTCATTGGAAGCACCAACTTTCTTTGTTAACCAGCTGCAACTGGAAGGAGGCTCCAAACCCCTAGTTTCTCAGGCTACAACCTGAGGGAAGCTCCAACTCCCCAATTCTCTGGATACAAACAGAAGGATGCTACAACCCCCTAAGTTCTCCAGCTACAACTGAAAGGTGGCTACAACCACCTATCCTTGCCTCGTCCAACTGCCCTGACACAGAGGTAGAATGATGAAACCACTGTCACACTATCACTGTGAGATATACCACTATACAATTGTATCAACCTGTACCACTGGCCTATATCCAACCTGTACAACTCCCATGTAATCAATTTGTACCTGAACTGAACATGTTTCAACAAAAATACAACAGGTACATGACCTGTAGTGTTGCAAAACATGTATGTACGTGCCCTATCTTTTATGAAACCCATGTATGTACGTGACCAAACTATTATGTAGCATGTGTATGCCTTTTGAAAATTAGGGTTTCCTTTCTCTTGAAAACTTCTGACCCTCTATAACTTTTTTTACATAGATCTGTAACCTGTCACTGTATCCAAACTGAATCCATACCCTCTGCATGCATCCTCATACATATCTCTCTCTAGTCATGTGCCATGAGTGTGTATAATCATGAATAAGTATAATAGTTGTCACATGATCTAGACTTCAAACCCTTTCTGATATTCATCCTCTCAATACATCAACACTACAAGATCTCAACCATATACCACAAAAATACTTAGCCATATGCCAAGAAATACAATATGTGCCTCAACAAGAAGTATCAATGATAAATATGCCAACACTATATTTCTGTAGATCTGACTTATACAAAATATCCCATGCAACCACTAGTCTCTCTGGGGAGAATTCTCAAATCTCCATAACCATTTCTCATGCATACATCAAAATCCAACTATTCATAGAAATAAGACATACCTTTTGAACCAATGGATAGATCTGATGTATCTGAGCACTATAGACCTTCCTGGGAGCTTGATCTCAGAATCTAGAACCTCTGCATCTTCATCTTCTC
>SNQJ01S0263905.1:0-12069 GCA_010110895.2 Picea sitchensis | reverse complement strand
TATTGTTTTCTTCATGTATTTTGTGTCTGCATTCGACTCTTTCATTTTGATTGAAAGTTGTGGAGCATTAAAGGATTTTCATTTTATTTCTTTATATTTCAAATAAAACAAAAGAAGATAATTGTGTTCTTGCTTTTGGGTGTAGTATAGTAAATTGGATTTAGAACATTTCATTTGGGAATTGAGTGTCTTGTTGAAAGAAAGTTAAAACTCTTCTCCATCCTGTATGTAGGATTCCTTGAAAAACAAAATTGCATCTCATTATTTTTCATTCTTATTTTGGATTCGATTATAAAACTTCATAAGTTTCACTTTCACACCCTTGAGTAAACAAAACCTAAAATGGGGGTGCTTATAAAAATTATCATACACTTTTATATTATCTAGTAGAAAACCTACATTGGCTTATAATTAACAAGACTTTGGGATGAGTTGTGAGGATAACTTTCCAAATCTATTAGAAAAACATAAAATATTGTGCTAGGGAGATGTAAATCCAATTGTTAGGTATGGAGATAGACATGATCCCCTCTGCTTGCAGGAGTTTAAGCATGAGGTCAAATGCGGAGGAGAGAAACAAATATTTTCCCTCTCGGAAAGCGTAACCCGCGTAATTAAAGATCGTATATTAGGGTTATTAATGAAAATGATTGGTTTCATTTGGTATCAGAACTACCGTGAATCCTAAATCCATTCAATGTTCTTAGTAATATTAAGGTCCTTGTATTGAGTTCTCTTGAAGAATTTTGGACTTGTTATCCCGCCCCGCTATTCCTTCAGACTATGTTTGTACTCACCTAGGGTTGACTATGAGTTTTGTAACCTTAGTGGCCTATATGTAGAGTTAATACACAAGGTTATGGTGAAGGGATTCACCATGCACGGAGTCATCACGTTAGTCAAAATCCGCCGGGCTCCTTGGAGGTACCTCATCGGTAAAATGTCGTCGATACCAACACGCTTTGGGAAGCCATGCTTGGACCTCTCTCTTAGCTCGATACCATTTTAGCGGCTTTATGTGCATGCATATATAACACAGTCTTTATTCTGATCGGTACATTCATGCCACTTTTTCATGCGGAAATAATCATTAAAATATATTGACAATATATGCATACACACGACATATTCTAACCATACACAGTTAATGTGGAAGTCTTGTTAAGCATACATACACAACATAGATGATATATCTAGGCCTTCCTCATCAAGTTATAACACATGTACAATTGCAACATATAATTAAAATGTTGGTACTTATCTTTTCAATAAATGACCCACCAAGTAGCGATAGGACCTTTATGAACCTCCGGCCTTAGACCATTGGTCATCATGCTCGTGATGGAGTCACCCCTGAGTTGGGACTAAAAAATACCGATCAAGGGATTCCTAGGCTAGGATGAGGCTATGGGAAACTGCATTGTGCAATTGGAAGGATTCTCTACAAGGAGTCTACTTATGCCCACTTCTCACAACCTCTCATTCCCCACATTACTGTCCACCCTAGGAAGTGTGCCCTTCTTTTCTCAAGCCCGTCCTTGGTTCTCACTTCTTATAGGGCTCAGCTTAGCGGACTAGGCAAGAATTCTCCGAGAACTATAGCTGAAGTTGGGCTCCTTCTAGGAAAACACTTCCCCAACCACCTCTCTCACATGGAGATAGTTTCTTGCAGGCCTGAAATATAGCTTCTCTAGTCTCATGGGCCTGACAAGCTGCCTCTTCAAACCATAGGCCTAAAACCTTCTTCTTATTAACTTCTAAAGTCAGCCTACAAAATGCGGAGGTGAAGGAAACAACAAGGATCAATATATCTTAGGTGATGGAAACAACTAAAAACCGTTGGAGGCCTTAACCCATTCGAGTGATTACATGGTTCATGCCTGTTAGTCAATGATGGAGATGGTGAATTGGATTAGTCTGCGGTAGTCTATGGTGAAGATCCTGGAGTGGTGTGGAGCTTCTAGAAGAATAGTATTAAAGTCTTGAGGAACTTCGGGGCTCATCATTGCAATGATGGGGGCTAGCTAGAATGGGAAGTGAACCCCCAATGAGATGGATTTCAGTTATTTGCGTGCTCAATTCGACACATCTTCCCTACAATGCATGAGTTCCTTGTGATGGGTCCCTTTCCAAAAACTTAGGAAAACACCAGCCATGTCCCCTTAATTGCATAGGAAATAATAAAATATTATTCCCTTAGAAGTAAGCCATCTATCTTAGTCCCTAGGCCTAAACATATCCCCCTCCCTTACCTACCTAGTGGGCTTAGTCCCCAATCGCATTTTCTTCATTGGTGGGATCTACACAACAATGTAATTTTATTAATTGTAATGCAGTTACGTATACAAAATTAGGCTCATGGCATTAAGCATCTAAGCTCTCCGACCTAATAAACATATGAAGTCTCTCATCTTATAGCCACTCGAATCATAATCCTATAAACATAATTACAAATTGATAGGGCTGGAATGAGAGATTGTTAAAAAGCTGATGTGGGAGCTTGCACCAGGCATAAGTCCATTAAGCGGTCACTAAATGTAAAGCGATCCTTGATGGATCAGTCCCTTCCTATATTGATCTTGCAACATTGGATTTCATCACCAACCGATGGTTTTCATTGTAGGAAGGATTGTTTGATTTTTTTCTTCTTATATTTGTAGCTTGTGCTTTTTTGTTTCCTTAATTACAGCTTTCGGAGTTGAGTTGAGTAATCCAATGGCATAAATTCCTAGAATTACCAACAAAGGGACTCCTTTTCCCAAAAGTAAAATTTTTTCCTTTCCTTCTTTGGAAATGTTGAACCTCCATGCATTTCCACGCTGAGTCTTCTAGGACTCACCATTTGGTTACCAATTTGGTTGTTCCCCATCTGGTGATCTCGAATTTTCCTAGTGCTTCGAATGCACCTAGTGCTTCTTAAAGAACACCACTAATAAATCAACCTCATGTCGATCTTCTTCTTCTTCTTGGAGTCAATACTCCTTCCCTTTTCTCAGCTAACCCGACTAGTAAAGCTATAAAAGTAGCTAGATTGAAATAAGAAGAAGAATAAACACAAGGGGAAGAATAAGAAGAATCATAAAGATACCAAGCCTCCAACTACATCAAGTCATTTTGGATCTGATAGAGCTACTATTAATCATACTGGAGGTGTCAATAAAATCAACAAGTCTAAAACAAATAATACTAAACCCAAATTCCCTTATGGAAGCTTTTTAAGGGTGACCACTTTCTAGGGGATTTCCTTGGTCTCCCCAAAGGTCTTAGAAATGTGTTCTTCCACGTCATCATCATCTCCTGACAAAGACATGTTGGTGATGCCCTATCAACTAGTGATGTTAAAGGTTAGTAAGAAGAATGAACTGTCAAATTTCATAGCCATGTTATGTGTGGTGATCATTAATCTGCCACTTCCCTCATATGGATGAGTGTTATAGGATAAATTTGTGAGTGCAGAAATAGACCAATCTCCCCAGATCCACATAGATCTAGAACAAATCATGAAATGAGGATATACCGCTTTCCTAGATCTAACTATTGAATGGAACTAAGAGATAAAAGGTCATGGGCTTACCTTATGAATGCTTTCCTTTAGTCTCTGTTGTTCCAAGATTTTTTCTCCAATGCTCTTGTGCCATCGAAATCAGTGAACAAACCAATCAAAGCAAAGGTAGATTAATATATATTCAATAGTGAATCTATACATATGATCAAGGAATTGTCTTAATAGATAACATCATCTTTATGGAAAGGACAATTGTTGTATTATATTAGTGAAAGAAGAACTTACAACCTGAGCCTTGATGTCATAGGTATCCTTTTCGATGGCTCCTAGCTTCGTACACACACTTGCTCATGAATGAAGGGAAATTCAACCACTTGTGATGACCCCTTGATATTGTCTCTTCTTTGCTGTAGCTTTCAGTCCCTCCATCTGGGAAGTCACACTAGTTCTATAACCAATCTCTTTCTAGCTTGCTTCTTATTGAACTTCTAACCATTTCCATGAGAAATCCTCAATATATGGAAGAGATAGATTAGTTACTTGGATGAGGAATGATCCCAAATGTCTGGAAGGAAATTCGTTACTTTTGCCAACCATTAGAAATCAACTCACCCTTCTAGAAGATTCCTTCTAGGATCGAGGCTATCCATTTTCCTTCTTTAGAAACATGTTCACACCCTAACCATGAGTACGATCAAGAGAACCAGCACCCTAGCTAAATCTTGACTGCGAGAAGCGAGGCATTCATGAGTATATATGCATCCTGCTAACTATCTTTAAAATATGATTTAGGTAAGTGTAACCTTTCTCAAGAAAATGTTCTTAGTAAGAGCTTGATATTCCACCATCATGACATTATCATAGCATCATCACAATGGCCAAAATTGCGGATAGCAGAATGCCCCCCAAGTCCAGTGGAACTAGTGATGATCAATGGACTTTATGGTGCATGTGTGTATCAGAACCGAGAAGCACATCTAATGAGAGACACCGCAAACGTAAGCATGTGAGAATATCATGTATATATCACTTAGAGGCAAGCATTCCCATGCACCGGATCATAGGTGATGACATCATAAAATAGAAATTAAATTGGCCACCAGTCATGCATGGATCATGCATCCTTTGCTATATAGCCGCGACCACAGATACTGCTTGTGGATGCGACATATTTTCAATCAAGATGACATAGACACAAATCCTTGCGATTATGGATCTATGTGTCACAAATAATACATACTCCATCTGGCACAGTTGTAAAGATGATATCCAGGGTATTCAATATCATCACCCAAAGTACGAATCTTACCGTGTGATTACGTAGCCGAAGTCGAATTTGGTAGAAACCACTTGATTACGGTTATTAGTGTGTATCGTTAACAAGTGTGAGAGAAATCACCAGTAATGTCAATGACTCCCGAATGCATTAAGGTACAATCCATCGGTACATGAATAAATGATTTGATGGCCGAGCGATTGACCGAATCTTCAGGATTAGAGATCAATGATGTAAACCCGCTCTCGAACGTGAAACTTGCCGTTGAGGCATACAAGCTCCAAGGTACTAAATGATTTCTAAATCTCGATTCCGGATAATGTATTGAAATTCGACTAGACAAGACTCATCATAGGAGGGCATGATGTATCCCCCATCAATGACACGAAATGGAGATAAAAGAGTTTGAAAGTGAAACAGACTATATGACAATTGGACTTTGGACGCAGGCCGACCACCCAGTGAAAGGATAGCGGATGGCCAGGCCTGATAGAGGATTTGGGTATTTTGAACATAGACAATACGACCAATAATTTGGCAGTATTGACTCAAAGACGACATATGAAAAGACCTTGTTATCAAATCGGATGAGAGACAAAATGGATTTGACCAGCTTCAAATGATGAATAGAGGAATATGATATTCAAGGGCGACGCTTACTGCCAATTAACACAAGATGAAACATATCCCTTTCCAAATTTCCCCCACCATTTCGGCAAGTACCTCTTTATTTTCACTTAAGATTGAAGGGATCACATATGCTTGTTGATATAAAGCTCATCAACCCGGACGGAGTCCTCGAGTATTTTAACAAAGCCCTAAGAAGGAGTGGTTCAATCCCATCAGATGCAGCGTCAATGTTTATTTTAGCGAGTCGGAGATAGAAAACTCGAAGAGTTTTCAAGATTATAGAGTTTGGAAAAACGCAAAGAGAACTTTCTCTCAGTTCCTTTTAGGTATAATATTTCAGCGAGACCAAAAGAGTTAAACTATGGCCGAAGGGCGCGCCTTCAAATGCTTTAACCCGATTAATGAAAAAAGCAAGATAAACAAGGCAATCTTTTCATATTTAGGGAGTCGTGAAAAGGGCTTAAAGTTAACTCGGGGTTCAACCGTGTAACCACATAATTGAGAAAAGAGATAAAACAAATGCCGATCATTCTAGGTTTTTTTAAAGTACTAGAGCGGATAAAAGGCTTGCCGAAGTTTTAGATCAAAACCATAAAGAAACAAATAAAAACACCTTTGTATGTCGCCAAAAGTTTTGAGATCACATAATCATGCATAGGGTACACGTAAATCGATACAACTCACTTCGCATTAGAAATTAGGTAAAAAGTGAATAAATATGAAAAAGAAGCCCACTTTACTATATGGTGAAAGTAAATAAAACAAATTACAATTCATTTTTACCATATGTTTCACCCATTGCAATTTAGTGCAAAAACATCCATTTTATCTCCGATCTTCATTGTCGATTTTCGGGAGCGTCGGGTTATCATTCTACAAACCGTCTGGATCAGATTGGAAGTTCTCATTCTCTTAGCCTTTCATTGTTTCATTTCATGATTTGAGTGGTTAAACTTCAAGTTTTGGTTAGTTTAAAGGAAAACCCCCTCTGGCGTGAATGGCGATTCGCGGGGCTTATCGGGGCTTAGAAGTTCTCATCATGAGGTGAGACCGAACTCTGATCTTGAGATTCGCTGCTGTGTGCGCCTAAAGTCACTTTCGCGAACAACAATTCAATTTTTTAATAATGTTAGCCAATAAAACCAATTTATGTCATGTTTCAAATCATTAACTAGCTTCACATGATTGTTATGCAGGTTAATAACTATCACAATAATTACTTTTCGAATGGAAGAGAAAGAGAACATGAAGATGATAATTCCACCGCCAAAAAAATCACCCTCAAACCATTGACGCTTTAAGAGATTGTGGTCTCCTAAAGTATTTCCATATACCTGGCATGAGCCAATTCGTTTATTTGGAACATTTAGTCACGAGATGTAGGGATCGGATCAAACGGAGTTTTCAATGCAAGGTACCGCACATTGACAATTGATAATGAAGATATATATTTCACGGTAGGTTATCCAGGAATGAGAGTTCATATATTCTCGTTTGGTAGCAGCGGAAGTGGCATGAAAATGAGTGAGTATTGCCGAGAGTATTGCGTGCGAGGCGGTGTGAGAGATGAAGAAAAGTGGCCATATGAGGGAGTGGTGATATAACACTCTGTACCATTCTCTTCACTATAGCTTGGATGGCAAGAAGTCTTGCTCAGCATATAGCTCTCGAGGCTATTTTGATATGCTCAGTGTAAACAAGGCCCATGTATTCAACTTTGGTGGCCAGTAGTGTTATGCAACCTAAAGAAAAAACTGACCAAATGCAGGCGTGGAAATCTAAAGCCGTTTGGTTATGGATCGTTCATTGTGGTATCCTTCTTACATGAGAGGGTTCGGTGTAGAGCGGGATGATTGTCTCTTCCGGGTCTCTGGGACCCGGATGTTACGATGGTGCCAACTTATGACTAGACATGTGGCCAGGACCCGATCGTGAATACTGTGATCGCTTTTTCGATTAGCTCCAAGGCCAAGTTTTGATGATAGAAGATTATGCATACACCGTCTTGGACTTTCACGGCGATCCTGACCTTTCCCTTCTTGAAGATGCCGCGGTGAAATGTGTGAAAGTACACCAACTTTTAACTTTTAGATGTTTTTGTATTTTCCATTATATTAAATGTTTTTTGGTTTTATACAGAATCATCGAAGACTAACACCAAAATTTTATTTGTGCTTTTTCTGAGACGTTGGGGGCATATAGACTTTCTTGGTAGTTCTCTGACCAGTGTAGAGGAGAATTAGCGGTTCAGTCCCAGTATGCGAGGGACTATCTTAAGTGGAACAAAACTTAGAGGTTTTGATGTTGATGTTCGGAGATATCTAAGGAGGAGATCCTGGCCTTGTCCGGCGTCACACAGAGTAGAGTCTGCCTCTATGGAATTAAGCTTGCTCCGTGAAATTATCCGGGACCTTAGCATGTTAACGTGAACATCATTAGTGATGTCACTTGCCATAGAAATAAGAGCTTCATGTTTGATATTACTGGTCTTCGGATACATTTTGTAAAACAAACTTTGATCGTTATATATATATACATGGGTTCCTATCCGTGACACTTTACAATTGTATACAATTTTAATGTGTTTGATTTTATAAGTTATTTAAATGCACATCCAATGCATAATTGGCTAAAGCATCATCGATGTATTAAGACTTCTCGGAATCTGTTGATATTCTATTAATCAAAATGTCTTTCCAAAGCTGAGATCCATACAAATATATCCTTAATAAAGTAGGACTTCATATAGAATAAACATTACTTGAGCTATTAGTACTACCAGCTGTGAGTCAAGTCCCGAGACAACCAAAAGAGAACTCAGGAGATACGCATCAATAATAATTCAACCATGTATTTGTACTCTGCCAATGTTGTTGGTATTTCGGCCCGAACATATACCTCATAGAGATATGAGTTAGTTTGTTGGGGCATAGGTGCCCAAGAAGGCGGAGCTAGGTTCTGATTACTACGACTAGAACCATCGGCGAAGACAATATAAGGTGGCAGATACTCCGACATCTGGCAATCAAACCTGGCATCCGCGTAAGGGTAGAGACCAAATAGCGTCAAACTCAAAACTAAAAGTAAACACTCACTCGATTATGATACAATCAAAATACAAGTACTCATGCACAAAATGACTCATGCGTAGTACTTCTTCAGTACAATCCATTCCTAGGTTCACTCAAAGCCACACCATCATAATCCACTAACACATAATCCCCTTTCTCCAACACACATCTAACGATATAAGTGGCCTTCCATTGGTTCAATTTCCCACGACTCTAAGTCTTTTATCTTGTCCATCTACGGAAGGACAAGATCTCGCCGGAAGACCATGAGGTTTTAAAATGCTTGTCATCTTGTGCATAACCGCGTTTCTTACGACCTATTACAAGGTAAGCGTCCACGACAAAGTCTCGTCTAATCATCAAATACATGGACATTCCTCTTGGCGGATATTAGGTAAGAGCTCTCACGACTGGCTTCAAAGACATTTCACATTCTATTGGGAATGGCTTCCATGCCATAAATGTCGAAAGGAATGAATCCGTGGCGGACTTAGCGGATGTCAGATGTACCCACAATCTTGTCGAAAATAACATTGTGTGTCAGTTATTCTTATGGATTCCTATCATCAAATTGAGATCATAGTTATAAGAACCTTGGTGATGGCTTCGACCTGGCCATTCGCCTATGGATAACAGTGTTAGAGCTATCATATTGAAGGCCCAACTTCTCCTTTAGTTCGGACATCATATTATTTATAAAATGATCTCTACAGTGATCGTGTGATAACTGAAGACACCAAGCGAGTATTGACCTTAGTTGAAAAGGAATAAAGAGGCTGTGATCTTCGAGTATTATCGAGATATGGCATTGCCTGTTATTTTGTGAAATAATCAGCATTTCTGATAATGTAACCAGCCTTTGGTAGAATTGAGGTGACATGTCATAAAGAATCAATGCCCATTTATACAAAGGACCCTCCTCTGAAACCTCTACGGGATGAAAGAGGGCCGGGATCTTGTCCGAATCTTCGATTATAAATTAAAGCTGAGGCATGACACTTTTGGAGCTGCGGTAAATGTAATTGATGAATAGGAAGACCAAAAATAACACACGTAAGATCTTACGAGGCGATTAGCATACGGACATATGATACCATGCTCTGAATGGAAGTCATTCAAAGCTTTCTAAACCGTCAAATTGTCAAATGCTTGTTGAAAATGATCAATTCCCTCGATGGTAAGAGTATCACCAAGGATAATGTAATGACGAGCTTGATAACAGACACGACGTCGTTCATTACTGGACAAAGCGGGCCGGAAAGTTTGAGTTTGGAGATATATAATGATATCGTACCAAATATCGTCGATTACTAATAATGAAAAGTGACTGCGTCAGTATGAATCAGCGCTCTGTTTCCATGGCGGTGTAGGGGAAAATCACATATTAACTCGGTAAAAACTAAGGATTTCGCCCGGCCTTGTTGGCGATCAAATTCAAATCGAACTCTGAAATAACCAATCCCATGAGTACTTTCCCCCAACCAGTTCGTGTCAATATGTGTTGCATGGGATTACAATGTGAAATCAACATGGTTTTCTTAGAGAATATAATGATGGAAGCGTTGGACTGCTTGGAAGCCAGTAGAAGCCGACTTCTCGACATGTTGGTGCCGATTTCCGGTGATGATAGACTTCTGCCTCAAATAATAGATAACATGTTCATCGGTTTATCATCCTCTTGAGCAGGGATACCGTACCTATGGTATACTCGGACACAGCTAAGTAAACAAAGTAATCTCGACTATAATCTCACGGAAAAGAAGAGGAGCTTTGTGAGGGACAACTTTAAATCTTCGAAAGCGTTGTTGGAAATCTTATCCCAGACAAACTCAAAACCTTTATTGAGCAGTCCCGTAAATCCAAGAGTTATCTCAAAATAGTTTGGGATGAAACGACGAAAAAAAAATCCTTCCCTTGCAAAATTTAAAGTTGGCGTAATGTGGAAGGAGGAGGGAGATTAAGAATCACCTCAACCTTGATAGGATCTACACGGATCCCATGGCGTGACCTGATAGAACCAAGGAGACGGTCAGTTCTCGCCAAAGACACGTTTGTGAGGATTCAATCGAATGCGGTAGAATCGAAAACGAACGAAAATTTCTCGTAGATGATTGGGGTGATCGAATCGACGTAAAGAATGAGTTGGCATGTCGTCCAAATAAGGTTGAACAATATGCTTAATATGCATTGGAATCACATTAAGACATAGCGTTGGAATGTAGCACTGCGTTCTTCCAAACCCGAAGGAGTTTCACAGCAAAGTACCTGAGACAAATAAAGCCATTTTATGTTGGTCCTCGAGAGCAAGGTATTGATTTGATTATAGCGGAGAATCCATCTGCATGAGGAAAGATTTCCTCTGGAAGCCTTGCAGTCATTGGCCTGATACAGTCCTTGAGGTTGGAAAATTTTCCTTTGGGAAAGCTTTGTTGATTTCAAGATAATCAACACAAATGTGTATACTACCACCCTTCTTATCATTCGGTACTGGGTTAGAAACCCATTACATCCAATGTACGGGATAAATGAAACTGGAAACTTTTAGAAGTTTCAACACAGTTTAATGGCTTCAAAAACTGCGATGGATATGGACAGGACGAAGGCACTGCCGGACTAGTTTATCTCCAAGGTATATCTTAATTTCATAGACAACGATAGTAAGTCAATGCCGACATCTCTTCAATGTATCAAAACTTCCACTTCACCTGGACGGTCTTACCTTCCACAGTGACAGGCAACGATGGTAGAACACCATGGGCTTAAAGGCCGAGCCGTTGAAGGCTCGTAAGTGTTTAGGGATTCGTTTAAATGGAGAGCCAATGGCTTTCCAACAAGTAAAAGACATTACGCACGTAAGGGCACCCTCATCAACAACTGTTCGACAAATGCTCTTATCGGCGACAACAGCATATTTGGAAACGCAGAGTTTTGGGGTAACGGAACATGATCGTCCAAGTTAAGACTATCAGATTCGTATTTGTTGGATCAATACCACCTATAGCTCAACAACGCCCTTCTTTTGTGCAGGACACAACTGAAGGACCTCGAGGGCAGATTTATCGCTGAGGGTGCCTAGGCCAGATCTTCAACTATGCTATAGTTCTAGGCTGCCCTAGCGCGAGTTGAATTCCCAACTTATTAACGAATGACACCTTTGGGTGGTGGTCGTATAACTGTATCAAAGTTCAGTCATTCAAGATAGAGGACCGTTTGTAGGTGGATTCGGTGGAAAGGCTTGTACCAGATCCCAGGAGGTAATTCGTCAACCTTCTCCTTAGAAGGGTATAGTCTTTAGCTCTAGTGACAAGTGCAACATTGTCTTTCGTGGAATCACCGGTGCACATCAAAACATAAGATGATGTAGAGGTAGAGGGTTGGTCATGGATGACCAGCAAGAGCTATATTTTGAGATGGAAAGGGTTAGAGACAAAACTGTCGGCGTAGAAGGCTTTGGTGTTCCTTGAAGGAACTTATTAACCTCGGCGTCTTGGACAATCCTTCGTGTAGTGATCGTCACCACAGATCATAGCAAGAGTAGCGTGGTTTGCGATTATCCTGGTCATCAACAGGAGGATGTCTGCGTGGTT
>SNQJ01S0263904.1:0-12069 GCA_010110895.2 Picea sitchensis | reverse complement strand
TTTAGGAGAGAATATTCCACCTGGAGAATATTCTCTTTCAGTTCACACTTCAGTTTGACTAGTTGAGTTGAGTTTAGATGTTGCATTGGGATCATCACCATGCAACATTGGGATCATCACCATGCTAATTCAACCTTGCCTTGTTATCATCACCAAAGTGGAGCATCTTGATTCCTTGAGTTAACTCCTCACTACTTTGTGTTCAGTCAGTTCACTGAAGACTAGTTGACTAGTTAACTCAACTAGGTGGCAGTTCACTCTCGTAACTGCCTGAGAGACTAGAATAGGTGGCAATTCACTCCTGTAACTGTTGGTGTGCATCCAGATCACTCTATACCACCACTATGGTGACTTGGTTCACCTCAAGTCGAAATCATTGAGTTATACAGAGTATATCATGTGTAAATTATTTATTATTCACAACAGTTAATGAGAATTCTTTGCATTCTTTCTCTCCTTCTTCTTCTTTTTCCAATTCTCTCTTAAAATGTGTGTATCATTGTTTAGATATATATAATATGTGCAAGTCAACACATTTACATGGTATCAGTGTCGACAGAATGCTAAGCAAAAGATACATAAAAAAAAATTGCAGGTACAAAAGATTGAAGACAACAGAAAGATGGAATTCCAAAAAGAATTCATTCTTATAGCTTGCAACTATTTTGCATGGAAGGAGAAAATAGCCATACATGTCTGATCCAAAGGGTTGTATAGGTTAACCATGAATACAGATACATAGCCAAAATCATCCATAGAAAAATCCAAGTACTTAAATCGCATGGATGAGGCACTTGGAACAATTTGCAGTCTTATTTCTCTCGATCTCCTTTTTCATATATCTTGTTGTAAGACTCCCAATGAAGCCTGGACCATATTGGAAGGGATCTTTGGAAAATAGGATGAGATGAGGGTACACATTATGGAGGTGGGTTTTCTCACATTGGATCCAAAAATCTTCGAAAATATCCAAGATTTCTTACAAAATTCAAGGATTTACTATCGCAACTCAAAGCTTGTGGGGTTGACAAATCGAAGGAGGAGAAACAAATGGTTCTCACCATTCTCTCCAAGCTTGGTCCTAAATTATCAGTATTTGTATCTACATTCCATACTGTTAGATTCTCCTTTGGAACCACCTAGAAGATGCCTTCTCTTGAGGACTTTATCGAATCCCTGACATAAGAGCAAACCAATCTCATCAACATGGGCGCAATCAAAGGCCCAAGGGTGCATGCACTCACTGTGCATGATGGCAGCCAAAAATATCAGAAATATAAATAAAAATATAAGCGGAAATCTCATGCACATACGAATAAGGAAGGGTACACAAAACCCTTCACCGATGCCTCCAGATCCAAAGGAGAAAAGGGAAGAAAAGGAGAGAAATGCACATACTGTCACAAAGGATTCCATTCAAAATCCGCATGCATGAAAAAACAACCTTGGAGATCGCATCCCCAAGGGTGCAAAGAAGAAGAAGCCAGAAGATCTGAATTCCAAGAAAGACAATTCTAGCCATGCATTGATTTCCATCAACTCCTCTCCTGATGCTTGGATCGTAGATTCAAGAGCATCACATCACATGGATGCCTCAGAAGAAATCTATTCTTCTTTGGATGCATGCAAAGGTCCTCCTATTCTGATGGGGGACAACTCTTCTGTTGAAGTCACCGGCAAAGGAAGGATTGAACTCACCAACGGAAGCTTTGAGAACATGTTTCATGTTCCCAAGATTTCTGTCAACCTTCTCTCCATGTATCAGATGAAGAATTTCAGCATTGGAAAGAAAGTTGTATTCACAAAAAATTCCGTGGACACATACGACATGCAAACCAACTCCAGGGTTGCTACCGGTGAGGTAAATCATCAGTCTAGATTGTATACATTTTTTGAATTCATTGAACCTGGTTCTTCTTTACTTCTTACTCATGATGATGAAAGTAGTAGGATATGGCATGAAAGTTTTGGACATTTGAATTTCATATACATGCAAAATCTTAGCAAGAACATATTAGTTGATGGTCTACTAGACATCCTCTTCTCAAAGGGAGTATGTGAGGGATGTGTTCTCGAAAAACACCCTCAAGAGAAATTTGTCAAAGGAAAGTCTCATTGAGCTTCTGCACCTTTAGATCTGATCCAAAGTGACCTCATGGGTTCTTTTCCACATCCATCGATTAGAAAAGTGAGGTTTGTTCTCATTTTTGTTGATGATTTCTCACGTTTTACTTGGATCTACTTTCTCAGGAAAAAATCCAAGGTCTTTCAACACCTCAAAGATTTCAAATATTTGGTTGAGACACAGTATAGAAAGAAGATCAAAGTCCTATGAACTGATAATGGGGGAGAGTATGTGAATCATAAGATTCATAATATTTTACATGAGGTAGGGATTCAGTTGCAGCATACAGTTCCCTACACTCCGTAGCAAAATGGAGTTGTCGAGCAGAAAAATAGATCTCTAAAGGAGATGACATCTTGCATGTTGCATGCAAAGTCACTACCACAGAGACTATGGGTCTAAGCACTTAACTGTGCAACATACATCCAAAACAAATATCCTCATAGATCTGTCAAGGATAAGACCCCCTACGAGTCTTGGAGTGGCCTCAAACCAGAAGTGGCCCACTTTCGCATTTTTGGTTCACGTACATGGGCCCAGATTCCCTCTAAAAAGAGGAAGGCACTTGATCCACAGAGAAATGAGTGCATCTTTGTTGGATACCCCGACGGTGTGAAGGGATATTGACTTATTAATATTTCCTCAGATCGACTCATCATTGAGTGTAGTGTCCAATTTGAGGAAAGTGTCTTGCATGTACCTCAGCAGTCGCATGCAGACACCTTCACTCTTCCACCTATCTGAGATGATGAACATGCACATGATGACTCTTCTTCAGATGAGAGTTATAATCCAGAAGACTCAAATGATTCAAATTCAAATTCATTACAGTCAGATGCATTTGCAGAGCCAAAGTAGAGGCCCAAGTGGGCACAAACTACTCTTCAAGATGCATGGGATCTCGTCGGTGATCCAACCAATACTAGGAGGACTCGATCTAATTTTGAGGAGACTCCTATTGCACTCACTGCCACTGAACCATTTCCTCCCATGCATATTTTCTTGGTTCAGTCTTCAAATCCAGAGTCTTATGGTGAGGCTGCTAGAAATCCATTTTGGGAATCTGCCATGCAGGAGGAGTACAACTCCCTCCTCGAGAACCAGACTTTGGATCTGGTTACCCTTCCTTCTGGGAGGAAAGTTGTCAGATGTAGATGGGTCTATAGGACCAAGAGTGTAGCGAATGGATAGATCAACAGATACAAAGCCAGGCTTGTTGCCAAAGGCTTTCAGCAGGTTCATGGTATTGACTATTATGAGACCTTCTCTCTAGTAGAAAAGATGGATTCCATACGATTGGCACTTTCCATTGTGACAGACAAGGGATGGGAAGTCCATCAGATGGATGTGAAGAATGCATTTATTCACAGTGATCTCTCTGAGGATATCTACATGGAGTAGCCCCAAGTATTTATGCAGGACTCATCTTTGGTCTGTCGACTGAAGAAGTCACTTTATGGACTCAAGCAGGCTCCGAGGGCATGGTATACCAAGATGGACTCCTACCTGTTGTCACAGAACTTTGTACATTGTAAATCATACCCAAATGTATACATGCTCAATATGGTTGATTCACTTCTACTTTTAGTTATGTATGTCGATGATTTGATGATCATCGTTTTCTCAACTTCAGTGATTGTTGGAGTCAAGAGGATTCTTCATGACAAGTTTTTGATGATGGGCATGGGTCCTCTACACTTCTTCCTTGGACTTGAGATCAGTCAGGATACATTAGGCATAAAATTGTCTCAGACCAAGTATGCATGAGATCTCCTTGAGAGATTTCACATGACATACTACAAGTCTGCTCTGACTCCTTTCCTATCAAGAGTCAAACTTGAGGATGGTGGGGAGACTCCATTGGTTGACAACACACTATACAGACATCTAGTGGGGAGCTTATTGTATCTCACACACTCCAGACCATACCTCTCATATACATTTGGTGTAGTTTCCAGGTTCATGCAGGAGCTGCATGAGCTACATTGGAAAGATGCAAAGCGTATCCTTCGATACGTACAGGGCACCATCACCTTTGGGATTAATTATGTAGTAGACTCTACATTATATCTCATTGGTTTTACTGATTCTAATTGGGTTGGCGATAACATTGATTGCAAGTCCACATCTGGTTACTCACTCAGTATTGGTTCCGGGCCTATCTGTTGGTCAAGCAAGAAGCAAGATGCCATTTCTCTATATTCAACTGAGACAAAGTACAGAGGGGTAGTTAACATAACCATTCAGGCTATGTGGCTACAACATTTTCTCACTAGAGTACTCTGAAGGTGTGACAACCAGAGTACTCTAAAGTTCTATAGAGATCCAGTTCAAAGGCAATGAATGAAGCACATCGATATCCACATGCACTAAATCCAAGACTTAGTACACGAGGGGATCATCGACTTACAGTTCTATCCTTCAGCAGAACAAACGATGGATATTTTCACCATGACCTTCACTGAGCAGAAATTTCATTCTCTACGAGGTCATCTTGGAGTGAAGGACAGAGTTGCCTAGCAACTGTAGTTCTTCTTTTTTTCAATACATTGTACCTTGAGGGGGCGGTTTTCCCTCTTTCCTCACTTTATTTTCAGTGTATCTTTTGTACTTGGGTACCTAACATCGCCTCGTTGTCAGGATCCAATCTTTATTTTCACCATAATGATGTTCAGAGGGGGTGTTAGAGTTACTTCAGGCACACCTAGGATTTCTTTTTCCTAAGGTTTTAATTTTTTTATTATTCATAATTAGTCATTATCTAGTCTCCTATATTTTAGGAGAGAATATTCCACATGGAGAATATTCTCTTTCAATTCACACTTCAGTTTGACTAGTTGAGTTGAGTTTAGATGTTGCATTGGGATCATCACCATGAAAAATTGGGATAATCACCATGATAATTCGACCTTGCCTTGGTATCATCACCAAAGTGGCACATTAGCCTTGATTCCTTGAGTTAACTCCTCACTACTTTCTGTTCAGTCAGTTAACTGAAGACTAGTTGTCTAGTTAACTCAACTAGGTGGCAGTTCACTCTTGTAACTGCCTGAGAGACTAGAATAGGTGGCAGTTCACTCCCGTAACTATTGGTGTGTGTCCATATCACTCTAGACCACCACTATGGTGACTTGGTTCACCTCAAGTTGAACTCATTGAGTTATACAGAGTATATCATGTGTAAATTATTTATTATTCACAACGGTTAATGATAATTCTTTCCATTCTTTCTCTCCTTCTTCTTATTTTTCCAATTCTCTCTGCAAATGTGTGTATCAATGTCTAGCTATATCTATTATGTGTAGGTCAACACATTTACACAAGTTTATATAAGGAGGTCTCCTCATGGTGAAAGGGTGGAAGACACTAGAGATTGATACCAAACTTATGGTCCTATAAGTGGTATTGACATGGAAAATATTGGAGATGTGAAACTTATGATCTCATGAGTGAGATATCATCAAAGAAATCAGTGGATATTACTTGAGCAAAGGGGTTGGACAAGGAGAACTGGAAGAAGATGATGCACCTTCATTCAAAGGATTGTAAGTACTTTTACTTGTTCTCATTAATATAATCAATGCTTGGCCTGTTTCTTTCAAACTTGTGCTTGTTCCATATGAGTTTGTATGCAGTAGATGGATCTATGATTGAGCTAATATCAATAGAGTAGGAATTCCATTGTATCTTTGTTTGTTTTGTAGGACCTATCAGGGAGCTCGAGATCGAAGCTCAGCCTGGACTTTTTAGGGACAAACATCGTTAATAAGGTACATATATTTCTCCTTCTCTTTCATTTATTAGATTGATTATATCTAAAAGGAGGTCAGTGTCCATGTTAAGCACTTTTCTGTCTTGGCCTTAGAAGTCTAGAGACCAAGAGGGAATCCACTTGTCCGTAGGGGGATTCACCTACAATAGTTGGAAATCTATCGTTGAGACCTATATAATGAATTCATTTTAAATAGCATTTGAGTTTATCAAGTTTTGAGTATTTTGGATTGTCCTGGATAAATTTTTAGCATTATGGATCCTGTTGGATCAATAGAAGTATGTTGGAATCAGGGGGACACAAGCAGTATCGAGAAGAATTTTTGAAAGAAATGCGGGAAGGAGAAATTGACAGAGGAAGCTCATTTGTAGGGGCCACATTTTGGGGAATTAAAGAGTGTCTTATACCCGAGTTGTTTGATCAAAAAACCCCTCAGACACATACCAATTTCAGGGCTGAAAGTTGTAAGGGATTCATCCCCCTCATTATGATTTAGTGTGTGCTTCTTTCTGTGTATGTTCTCTTGTAAAAGCCATCCCTCTCATTCCATGGTTTCTTATATCAAATACCCATGAATAAAATCTTGAGCAACAAGTTTTGTAACATGTACAATGTGACTGCGTGTTGTTTAGCTTATGATGTTGAAGTGATTTCCTCTTAATGTATGACCACTTCAAGTCATTTTTTCATGTATTTAATGATGTGCAGAGGGTGCCTCCATACATTTAGATGTATGAAAATTTTCATTGCTTGATGCATTTTTTAATGATCTGATATATTTGTAAAAACTATTGAATTCTTAATTGCTCGGCACATTATTCTATCCATACGTTGTGAGATTCATCTTAAAGTTTCCTCACATGTCTATATTGCGTTTCTTCCAAATTAACCCCCCTTTCAAACTAAAATCAAACTATCTAAAGAACTCGTGGACACATGCTTCTTTAGGTCAAACATATTGATCTTGTTTCTGGTAATGTTTGAGGGTTGAGAGTTTTGAACGAGAGAGAAAGAGAGAATTTCAATAAATTTTGTAAATCAACATGGATTTAAGATGTGTTATAGTTCTTAGCCCCTGGGGTGCCTTGACATAGTTCCAATTACAACTTGGAACATCTAGAGGGATAACATCTGAAATGGCTTCATTATCACATAATAAAATTTGAAGGTATTTTCCTCTAGGGATATGACAATGCATATCTGGTATTGATGCAGGAGCACAGGTTATCTGCAACAATTATATTATTGATCTATCCTTAGGGGTATTGATATTTTCCAAGGAGTGGGTTGTTTTGTAAAAATATTATAAATCTTTATAGATTGCAAGTATATGTGTTAGAAGAGTCTAGATAGTGATAATTGTGAATTAAAATCTTAGTCATATAATCAAATTTATATGTGTTGGCAACATTCGGTAGAGTCCAACAAGTTTTAAAAAATGATTCAATTAGAATATAGAGATTGGGATATCTATAATTATAATTCAGTTTCATTTCTATAACATTTAGTATAGGAGACTTTTTAGGACCTGGAACAATTTAGGAGACAAAAATTTCTATGTATATATTGTAATATTTTGCGCATAAATGTTAGTTGGCCCATTTCTGTAAAATCTAGGCAAAGTAGAGTGGATATAATTGACTAAGAGGAACACTGAGAGAAATTCCATGTAAAAAGTTAATCAATGAAGACATTGTGTATTTATATCTCCACATTTGAGTATTTCTACTCTCTGTTTAATATGGAAATGGAAGTGTGCTCTTTATGGTTAATTTGATGATGGTATGAATGTTTGCTCAGAATATGAATTCTTGTGAAGAGGGTTTAGATTCCTATTAAAGGAATCGAACTTTGGATTCAATGTGGTGAATCGAGTTCTATATAGTGTAAATGCATTGGTTGAACTTTCTCTGCATTGTCAAAATGGTTGAATGTTGGTAATAACTGTGACCAAAGGGTGGTCAATCATTGGGGAGATATCACCTTTAATGGGAAAGATAAACAAAAAATTATTAATTGTTGTTATCTGGAGTTCTGGAAACCCTACGTGAAAGGTAAGAGGGTCCACGTCTTGGCATTTATTTTATCAGTTCCTTCAAAGTTGGATTCAGGTATTGCGATTCAATATTAAAATATGTGGTGCAATACATCCTTGAATGCAGAGCCTCATTGTGTTATTGGGACATTCGAACTAAAATCATGGATGTGGCCTATAGGTATCGTTATACCTCTCTGAATGGAATCAACCCAGATCATGGAAAAGAGATGATTTGAGACACAACTTGGTGGTCACAATTCTATATACAGAGTAAGCATTGAAGCTTGAGAAAAGTAAGACTACTGTGGACATTGGATCGTTGTGGCGATATTGACAAAGGTTGAGTCCAGAACGTGTTGAATCCTTGAAAGGTTGAATTACCTACATCATTAGTGAATAGTAACATATGATGGACTAAACGGTTTGACATATCGACAAAAGTAGCTGTCTCTGGAATCCAGAACGAAGATACCTCTATAACATTTGGTTGTGGCATCAAATCTATTGTTGAAGGTATGCACCCAAGTTTAGATTATATCATTGAGAGTATAGTTTTTTCATTCAAATTATAATATTGTTGGTTTACTGTGTTGGACCAAGGAAAATCCACAGTTCACAACTAAAGTTATTTTGTTTGAACAGTTAGTGTGAATGCATTCAAATCCTAGAAGAATCCTCGAATACAAAGACTGGAATGAGTTAAGTATGAATATGTTTAGGAATGGGAATACACAAAGGTTGACTAGTGTTCAATTCTTGTAGTCTATATGTAATTCCTATTGTTATAGAAAGATTTTCCTCACCCTAAGAAAAGTTTATCAGAAGGCCTTTTCCCATTTCACTATGTAGACTTGAAGTCCCTTTTTTGCAAATTCCAAAGCTAAAAAAAATATTTTTCCACATATATGTGCCCTAACTATTATACATCATGTGTATATGCAGGTTGCACCACTACATCCTGCACACATCAAGTTTTGTGCCCAAAATTAAAAAATAGTGTCATGTTTCCATGTCACATCAGGGGATCCATGATCCTTGACCTTCCATATATTGGAAATGTTCTGACTCGACCCTTCAGTTCCATTTGAAGGCTATAAAGGGCCATATCCGAGCTATGGAAAAGAGAAGAATAATTCTACTTTGAGAGCAAAGTTACTCTGGAGAAATTATTCACTTCATATTGAGTATGCATCCCTTTGTCCTTTTAAGTATGAACACATTGTTCATCCCCCAAGATCTTCCCTACTTGATTGAGAACCTCATTGTCTCTCTTATATGATCTTGCCTTTGGTGGAGCATTGAAGTGGTGGAGGCCTAGCTGGAAGGGACTTAGTTTCTTGTTTTTGAACCATGATGACACAGAAGTTTGTAATTCATTCACTTATGTTGATTACATTTTAATAGAAATATTATTTTCTCGTCCAATTAATATCTTGCAAACATTTGAATTTTTATTCCATGGGTGTATTTGTTATGAATGTTGATGGATTATGCTATTTAATGTGCTAAATTTATATATTATCACCATATGCTTGAATTTCTTGGTTTTTGAGGACATGTTGCAAGTGTATTGCTTTGAGTCAAGTGCTCAATGGTGGACTTCATCGAATGTCTGGACGAGGTAGGCTCTTTATCTTGTCTCGTTATCATATTTTCTTATATATCATATCTGAGATTAGAGTTGATTTCTGCAGTCATTTTCATCTATTGTGGTTTACCCCTAGCCATAGAGAGATCTTCCTCGTAACAACATTGGCGACCATATTGGGGATTGAATCTTCTTTTTAGGGTTTGGAGTGTTTTTCTCCTTCGATTTATCTTATTTATATTGAGTTTCTTGTCGTCTGATTGCTTGACAGTCTCTATTCATTTTGAGTCTGATTTTCTTAGCCTTATCCTTAGCCTGGCAATGTTTTAACACATATACACAGGTGTTTTTCCTAACAGTCGCATACATATGCATGATGTCCTTCTGCAAGAGAGGTATATACGTGGTTTTCTCCTAAACAGTCATGTACATCATCCTTTTCTATTTGGTTGTTGATTTTGTTGTTTTTTGGGTTAGTTGTAATGGTTGTTGAGTCTTCTTGGGTCTTTGTTACGATTGTTAAGTGCCTGTAGAATTATAGGAAACCTTTATTTGGTTGAATTTTCAGGAGGTGCCTTTCTCATCATTCTTTTCATTTATTTTCCTTGCATCCTAGGTTGGGTGTTTTCTTCTTGATATCCTACTTGTTTTTTCTATGTTTACATACAGTAGAATCTTTATATCAAGTTGTTGTTCAGTCCTTTCATTTTCATTCTTTTATATTGAAAATACAAAAATATCAAGCATTTTCCATTGTTGGAATTTGATCTTTTGGGTCCTTATCATTGATCTTAGTACATTTATAGAAATATTGCATCTTATTTGGAATTTCAGAACTAAATTAAAAATTGCATTTTGAAAATCTTATCATTTATTGGGAATTGAATATAGGACTTTGCATTTTATTCAGATTCATTTATTTTACTTGTTGAGTCATAACATCATTAGTTTCAAAAGCACACCTTTTTGAGTAAGCAAGGCCACTAAAAGAAATGTTGATAATTTAAAATTGATTAGAAACAATTTTATTTTCTAGTGTGCACAAACTAGCTTAGGATTTAGAGCCTTGGAATAGGATTTTGTGAGTAAACTTCTCCAAGGATATTAAATCAACATATGTGTCCAACTAAGGGAGTGGTGAAATCCATTGTATAATTGGTGACATCAGGAGGCTTCTCTTACACTAGAGTTAAGCACGAGGTCGTGTGAGGTTGGGTGAGGGGATATCCCCCCAATACCTTCTTTGCATCAGATATATTTATGGGGATCTATTCGTAGATGGGGATATTTCTAGTACCTTTACCTCTGTGAGAGGAAATGCTTTCAAGGTTTCATACTTTGTTACCCTGCCCATATGGTAGACCTGACTTACGAATATTCACCTACGCATCGGTTATACCATTTTTTCTTAGTTGCTTGACATAGGTACCACATAGGTTACTTGCAGGGGTTATTATGAAGGTACCTTGTGTCAGATAAGGGTCGAACAACACACAACCTTTATGGAGGATTACCTCTCCGGTGGGATCTAAATGACTGGTTGTTAATCCCACGAGGGCCCTTATAACTGATTATGATGCCTCCAATCTTTTGCAGGGAGTCTCAGGCCCCTCTTGGGTGAGGCATGCCTACTTTAGGGAGGGAGGCCCCTTTCAGCCACTTTATCCTATTTGTGTGCATATTGGCCTTTTGTTTATTTTATTTTGGTGTGCTCCTTGATTACTAGTTGGCCTTAGGATTTGTTTTTTATCTCGAGTCTTGAGTCATCGTGGAGCTAGACCAGCTTCACTGTGGGTCTCGCCGCTTGTTACAATTACCACAACATTTTGAGTCTTTTCCTTCTAAAAGGCATAAAGTTATCAAACGTGGTACACACACCTCCACTTACCAGACTTGTGATCATACAAGGATGAGTATTGAATTGAGTCAAAAAGATACTGGGAGTCCTTCAACTCCCATACCTACTATAGTTAATTGTACTCCTTAGACACCTTCAACCACAATGCTTGTAGTGCAAGAGGTTCCTATCATCACTCATGTTCATCCTATTGTGAATACTAAACCTATAGCCATGAACCCTTTTGGGTCCCTTTGTCACTCGCCATGCTACAATATTTAGTCCATCCATATGGCCTCTAGCCCTTTTTCTTATGGTATGTTGAATTTCACATCGCAATTTTCATCCTCCATCCCAACATCTAGTCTAAATACTAGCATTAGACTTGGGGGCATCGCTCCTCCACATACTCCATTTTTTCTTGGTGGTGCTCATATCCCACAAATGACTCCTACAGTGGGAGGCCTTCCTCCTTTTAACCCCAGTTCTAATCCTAGTCCTAATGCTTCTGTATCGAGTAACCAACCTGGCGGACAAACTAATCCTTACAATCCATCCTTTACATATACCTCCTCGGTACCGATTTTGACCAACACATTTGGCATGACGAATCCACCTTTATCCTCCAGACTCACACTTAGAGGAAGTGAATTTAATACCTTGGGAAACCCCCAACCTAGAGCCACTCCAGCTGGGGGAATTTTTTACA
>SNQJ01S0263903.1:0-12069 GCA_010110895.2 Picea sitchensis | reverse complement strand
TATATTAGGCTATTAGCCTCCAAGAGAAGAAGTCGGCCAGAAATAATAATAATATACTGAACAGACACATATCCAGAAGGAGAAGTCGGCCCCAACAAAACTAGCAGAACCACTATAAATACAGGGCGCCAATTCTCATTTGTAGCATCTCAGAATTGTAGTTTCCCAGTTTGGTGCGCATTGCAGTTGCAGTCTTGTGCGCAGGTTTCGAGGAGAGCTGTTGGTGCAGCTGCAACAACAACAAGTTTTCAGTATTGGCTTGAATATCTCTTGGCTAGGGTTTGGATTATCTGATCATCTTTTTGTGATGCGCTATCCTTAGGGAATGATGCGCTACCCTTTGTTTGGCTATCTAGCCTAGGGTTTGATTCCAGAGGAATTTTTAGTCAAGGTTAAGGTGCCTGGAGGGAGGCTTCGGCCTATGGTTGGGTGACAAAGGTATCGTCAATGGTAAAACAAGCACACCATCTTCTATATTCTAACACAAATTCCTCTGCGAGGCAATCCTGGACCATTCTAGCAATCATCTCGCCATCGTCCTTTGTGATTGTGTATTTTGGTGGTGGTCATTGTGCCTTTGATTTCTTACGCGCACCTATTTCTTGTACCGCTGGTCTCTTAGTTCCCCCTGGTTCCCGTGTGATGGGGATTGTCACGGTTTCCTGTGCTCCCTTAGCTGGGTTCTGCTGTTCATTGGTTGGCTGAGTGGTTTTTTGTTCTCCCCTTCTGGGTCCATGGCTGCTCTGAGTCGCCCTCTATTTGAGTCGAATTGATTTGGCCCGTTCTTGGTTTCTTGGGTATCGAGACTTGTGGAGGCTGTGTTTTCTCCTACGGAGCCCCTTCTTCTGCTATTTGTCCTGGTACTGATCTGGGTATAGTTGGGATTTCCATTCATCCGGCCACTTGTGGATGATCATGTCAATGTCTCCCTCGATGATGCAGTAGTGCATTTGTAGCCATCATTTATGTGGGTCCTGTCTTGGCTGTATCCACATGGCTTGTCACCTAGCCCATAAATTGGTGATTCTCCTGAATCGTGTGACAGCCTCTGGTGTTATCCTCCATGCTCGGTTGATTGCTTCCTGCATTTCTTGTAGGTATGCTTCGAATATAATTCCATTTTCCTTCTTATGCTTGGCCAGTGGCACGAATTTCAGGACGTGATATCTCACTCCTCCTGGCTGTGGTGTGGTACAGAAGGTGACGTGGTCTGGTTCTTTCCATCCCATGAAAGAGATGAGAGTAATCAGCCATGAATAATGAAATTTCATACCTGCTTCCTGCGCATCTTTACAATCTATTTGGAACAAGTTTGACAAATATGGCGCCCAACTCATGAAGGTGCCTTCCATGCACTGAGCTACAACTGCAATGACTCCTTCCAGTACTTCATCTTTGCGGCATTTTCTTAGCAGTTTGCAGGCTAAGAGCTTCTCTCCAAGTTGTGTCGAGGCATCGTTAATTTGCTTGATTATAATGCCTCTCGTTCCCTTGTCAGTGCCATATTTCTTCTGCCAATGATTTTTCCTTGGACTTGTCGTCCAATATCAGTGCAGGATCCATACCTTGGATGGGTATTCCTGTAATCTGCGCAATAAGTTCAATAGTTATGGGGACGAGTTTGTCCATCCATACATCCCCTCCACGCGTAACTGCTAATAGTTGCTTGATGCATGTCATCGCATATTGGCCTCTGCCAAAGTGTGGTATCTTTAGCAATCCTAAGATTCCGGTTCTGTCCAGTCTGACTGCCCATTGGCGTGGCTTAGTGATAGTTCCTCCGAGAGGGTTCACGACTATTTTCTTTGTAAAGACTTGTGGTGCAAGCTCTAGATATTTTCTTTCATCCACTACGTGATGGTTAGAAAATTTTATCTTTCCGACATGACCCAATAGCTACGAGTCCACCTGTATTCCTTCTAGTGTGCGAGGTAGCACAATCTCTACAACTGGTTTCTTTCGAGACGAGCTCGGTATATGAATCCTATCTTCCTACTGTGTTGTCCAGTTCGAATTTCCAGCAACTCCCGGTTGCTGCTTTGCCATTCATTCTTTCCAAGCCTTTCCCATTTCACCAGTCGGATCGACCGAAAAAGAAAATTCTGGGATGGGTATTTGTGGAACATTTGGTTGGACCTCTACTTCCGGGTTCTGTGTGCTTCCGTTTATTTCCATGGCTGCTTCGGTGTTTTCTGGCTATCCTTCCTGATGAGTTCCTACTTCTTCATTCCGAGGCTCATGCGATGCTTCCGACGTGTCCTCTTTCTTGGTTTGCGCTTGGGGCTGCAGGATCTCTTCATGGATCGATGTTGATTCGACTGGAATGTCTTCCGATGACGGGATTTCATCAATATCGATGATCTTCGGTGACTGTTGGTCGTTCTCTTCCCTTGTTCCTCATGACCTAGTTTGAACCCTAGTAGGTATGACTGTCTAGCTTGGTTATGTGAGCTTTGGTGGTGCCATACTAGTGTCGGGCAGACGTTTGCTTGGTTCAAATAGCTTGGATAAGCTCTGTGCGTTCGGGCTGCTCTTTCTGTTTCTCTGTTCTTCTTGTGCAAATAGACTAACTGTTTCTATGCTCATGTGTTGTATGGGTGTGCCATGAAGTTTATTGAGGACGCCTCCTACCTTGTGCGATTAATGCACCATAAGTGTGGGTTCAATGCATCCACGACAGTTTCGTACCTGCCCTTATGGCTACTTTGCCGACGACATTCCATTTGTCCTTTCCTTGCTTTAATTATGCCACATGTTGTCCTGTCAGTGTGCTTTTACTAACTTTCCTTTTCCTACTTATTTCCCTTTCAGATATGGCCGTTGTCTTTTCCCTCACTGGTTACGTGTTGCGTATGCGACTTGTCCGTCATGCTGCATGTTGTTTTTTTTTTTAACTGCGCGATGGGCAATCAACTATCCTTGTATAGCTTCAACCGACTCCCGTTGATCATTCCTCTAAGGTCTACACCTACTATATCTTTCAACTATACAACTCCTCCGTCTGTGTTAGTTTTTATCTCGTATGGTCCTAGCCAATGCATCCTCGGCTTCCCTGGGTGCTGCAGTGCTTTATTGTCGTAGAGAAATACTAGATCCCCTTCCTTGAACATCTTTCTCTTGATGTGGCGGTCGTGCCATGCTTTGTCTCTCTCTTTCTATACTTGTTGGTGGAATCTTTCCAAGATTCGGTCTTCCTCCATTGACAGTAATTGATCCAGTCGTTCCTGGACTGCGCCTCGTTCTGTCATTTGTGTGATAGCTGCTATACGTAGACTAGGTATTAGAAATTCTAACGACACTACTGCTTCTTGACCATAGACTAGTTTGAATGGTGTGTGACCTGTCAACTTTTTGCATGTGGTTCTATACGCCCATAGTACTACTGGTACCTTGAGATCCTAATCGTCCCTGTTGATGTTACATTTCTTTGTCAAGGCGTTCTTTAGAATTTTGTTGAAGGCTTCTACTATGCCATTATCCTGTGGGTGATACGGTGTGCTTTTTTGGTGATGAACTTCAAACTCTTCGAGCATCACTCGGATGGTGCTGTTGATGAAGTGCGTTCCTTGATCACTCATCAAAATTCTTGGGCACCCAAATCTAATAATTACCTGTTCGAAGAGAAAGTGGGCAGTTGTTTCTGCGCTGCAATCTTTTACTGGTGCAACTTCCATCCATCTTGTTAAATATTAGGTTGCGGTGATAATGTATCTCGCCCCTGTTCTCATGGCAGGTGGGTTAATGGGTCCCACAAAGTCTATTGCCCATTTGTCGAATGCCTGAAGTGTCACTTGTGGTCGTAGTGGCATCTCGTCCCTTCTATTGGGTTTGCTGACCCGTTGATAGACATCACATTACTGACAATATTCTTTCGAGTCTCTATGTGTTGTTGGCCACCATAATCCTGTGCGTAGTACCTTCTGCGCGGTAGCTTTTCCTACGTAGTGTCGTCCTGCTATTCCTTCGTGGGCTTCTGCTAAAATTCTCGGTCGTTCGTGGTCTAGTACGTATCTTCATAAGATGCTATCTGTGCCCATTTTGTATAGATGCCCTGCGATCAGTTGATATTCGACTGAGGGGACTACCAGGTTCTTCTTATGCACAGTGGTATATCCTTGTGGTGCAGTACCTGTGCTCAAGTATTGGATGATCTCTGCGAAGTAATTGTCAACAATCTGTACTGAGAAGAGATGTGCATATGGAAAGTTGTCTTCCAAATTCGTTGGTTCCTCTCCATTTGTGACCCTTGATAGGTGGTCAGGTCCTGCATTCAGTTTCCCTAGTTTGACTATTACCTCGAAGTCAAATTCTTGAAATAGCAGTAACCATCAACCGATTCTCGCCCCCAACACTGGCTTGTTAACTAGGTATTTCAGGGCTAAGTGATCTGTGAACATCTTAAAGTGTTTGCCCGATAGGTAATTTCTGTATTTCTGTAGTGCGTAAACCATAGCTAATCCTTCTCTTTCCGTCATGTTATAATTCTGTTATGATTCTGATAACTTCTTGCTTGCGAATGCTATCGGGTGATCCAAGTCTCCTGCTCCTGGTTGCGCTAAGATAGCTCCAAGTGCTATTGCTATTGCATCTACATGTACATGGAATGTCTTTTCCTAGTCTAGAAATACCAATATAGGCGCGGTGACCATCTTTTCCTTTAGGGCATGCAGACCGTTTTGGCACTCGTCATTCCATTGATACTTGATATCCTTCCTTAACAGTTTTTCCATAGGTGTTGTAATCTGCACGTAGCCTTTAATGAATTTCCTGTAGTATCCCGTATGTCCTAACGTTGCTCTTAGTTGGCAGACTATTTTTGGTGCTGGTAGGTTAATAATGACTGAGATTTTGGCCGGATCCACTAGTAAACCCTGTTTGCATACTATGTGTCCTAGTAGTATCCCAAATGGTGTTCCAAATATGCATTTCTTGATATTTAGTGATATCTGGCAATGTCTGCATCGTTCTAACACCAGGCATAAAACTTCCACATGGTTTTTTAACAGGCTATAAATCCTCCAATCATCCAGGTATACTTCGAGAAATTGGTGGATGAATTCCTTAAATGTTGTGATGACCACTCTGAAGAATATCGTAGGTGCATTCTTCAATCCGAATGACATGATTGTGTACTGATAAGATCCCCATTCTGTCGCAAATGTGGTCTTGTGTCTATCGTCTTGTGCTATCTTAATATGATGACATCTCGAGAATCCATCGGTGAATGAATAGGCTTCGTGTCCTCCTACCTTCTCGAGTACTTCATCCGTGAATGGCATGGGGAATGGGTCGTGTAAGCATGCATCGTTCAACTTCCTCAAGTCAATGCATATCCTGATCCCTCTTCCTTGTTTCTTTTCCTATACTACCATCGAGCTTATCCATTCTGATTCTTCGACTGGTACGATGATGCCGACCTCGAGCATCCTGTCGATCTCATCTTTAACTTTTTGTTTGTATATGGGGTTCAGTCTATATGGTCATTGTTTAATGGGTCTCGCATAAGGTTTGAGTGGTATCTTCATTTCTCCTAATTCTCTGACTATTCCTTTCATCTCTGTAAAGTTCGTGGGAAAAAGGTCGTTGTATTCGCGTAACAATTCTGTGATGCTTTCTAGTGTCTGTTCGTTCCAATAATCTCCAATGTTGGCCATTTTGGGCTGCTCGACGGTCCCTATGTTAACCTTCTTGATCTTGATTGGTGCAGAGATGACCTCTGATTCTAAGGGTGGTCCTTCCACATTTCTCTCACCTTCGACTTCTTCAATTTGAATATCGTGTGGATCATCTTCATCCGGTGCTTCTTCCTGTACATAGTAGCATGACAAAAGTTCCTTGACTGTCTGCTTATTCCACTGCTGTACCTCTGTGATAACTTCCACTTCTGATTCTGTAGTGAATATGACATCTCTGATCCATTTCAGGGCCGTGTCTATGTTGGGGTTCTCATGCTTGAATGAGAAAGTGACTGTAAAGTTTTGTTGCAGTGGCACCCATGTCTTGGTTCCTTTTCACAATTCCTGGTCTATTTACCAGTTCGCTGGTATGCCTTCTAAATTATGAATGAAGTGGTGAGACCACTCTTCTGGTGGCGTCATTTTCCATAGTGTTTTACATGCCTCCAAGTGTTCTGCTGGTATTCCTAGTCCATCATATTTTTTTCGATTGTTCCATATTTGTTTTTTGCCAAACCTTATGTGCATTAACCATTTGCATTGGTACCAATATGTGATAGTCTCTTTGTGCGCACCCCAACATCTTGCAGGTGTAGCCTTTAGTGCCAAATCTAGTGCTAATAGTCTCTGGTTCTCTAATACTTCGTCTTCATATTGTGTCTGGAAAGTTTCCAAATCATTTAGCCCATGAAAACTGAGTGATTCTTTGATTTCTGTGCCAAGCCATCTTATTGCGTGGTCTATTCTTGCACACCTTCTTGTGGATACCTCGTGTAGTCTTTGCTGCCAGTTTTCTAACCTAGTGTATGAGTTCGTTGTACATGAAGTAATGCTTCGCCAACTGAGTACCCCGTCTGCAGTTGGGTTTATATAGTCTGCATCGCACGCAATTGTTTTTGTACAACTGGCCAATTTCGTATAGATCCAGACAAGTGGGTTCGATGAACCTTTTGCCTTTTGATGGGTCGAGTGGGGCTATAACCCTGTAGTCTCTCGACTCAAATGGCATTTTTCTGGTCTTCAAGTTAATTATGGCCTGGTTGTTGAACGCCCAATCTAGACCAAGTAGCGCTGGGTAAGGTGTTGTACCATCTACTATTTTGATGACTTCAAAATATGCCTTAGTGCGCACACCATCCAGATCTACGGTTACTCCTTTCAATCTACCTATTGGTAGAACTCTATGTTGATTTGATAACTTTAATTGAATAGTTGAGTATCCCAGTGTAGGTTCTCCCATGCATTTCCATGTGGTTTTTGGTAGTACGTTCACCTCGGATCCTAGATCTAGTATAATATCTTCCATGCTGAAATCCCCAATGTTAGCATTGTTTCTAAATTATCTACTTGTTCTTCTTCATATGTGTAGGTGGTTGAAAGTTTTTAGTTCTGGCTTCTGTTCTGTCTTGCTTCTACATTTCTCTAGGATGTTTTGAAATACTTTGATAGATGAGGGATCACCTAACATTTTTATGCATGATTGCAAAAAGTCTTTGAGGGTACTTACTTGTTCCTTAGGTTTTATTCTGTTGGTATGGTCCAGTGATGGTGGCATGTCATATTCCGAAGATTCCTTGTTCTGCTGTGTAGTCAACGCTATGTCCTCCTTTTGGAATTCTTGTCGGGCTTCTGTAAAGATCTCCTTTTCCTTTTGCGTGTCGAACTGCTTCTTAGGGTCAGGGTTCTTCTTTACCCATTGGTTCTGCGCTGGGTCCCATCGAACTACGTCGTTTCCTGTTTTCGTTCCTCCTCGAGTGACTATGTTGATGTTCCATCCATCATCCCTTGCTTCGGCTAAAATCCACTTAACATTCTAGTTATTTTGGTTCCTTTTTTTTTTGGATCTTTATGAGTAGTGTCAGACATTCCTCTGTATTGTGGTCCGAATCACGACAATACATAGAGGTCGCTGGTGGTAGTGGGAATTCCCGTGCATAATGTCATGGTTGTTGGCAATTGTGACATGTGACTGGTCCTATCCCACGTCCGAAACCTCCTCTGGCTTTTCTTGCTCCTCTATAGGCTGCACGATCACCTCGTGGCGTGTTTTATTGTGGTCCCTGATTATACTACACGTTATTGTACTGGGGCTGTGCTGGGTTGTATTGCGACTGCGCGTTATTATAGGGTTGATGCGCAGTGTTATATTGCTTCTACGCAATGTTGTATGGTGTTGGGGCTTGAGTGAACTGTTGTGTTTCCTGCCCAGTCATCATTTCTGCCTATACCCTATAGGCGTCTGAGGTTCTTTCCCCCATCAGTTCCATAGTTCTGCAATCTTTGTCGTCGTGGCCGACTGACTTGCAAAAGGTGCAATATGAGTTCATTGGGACTATTTGGTATTTCTGCATCATCGTGCAATGGTAAGGGTCGTGACCCGATTTCTTACAGATTTCACATCATAATCCCCCCTAAGGTAGCGGGTTTGGCATCCCTGTTTCCATATACTGCACGAACGTCGGACATTCGTTTTTGTGGTGTCCCTCCGTCCTGCATGTGGTACACCAAACAACTTCTCGTTTGTCCTTGTTCTTATTCTAGTTCAGCTAAAATGTTAAGTTCTTCAGATCCTCTTTCAGTTCTTTGATAGCCGGGTCCGTCTGCTAATACCGATTCTCTTCCAATTGCAAGTCTGCCTGCAAAACCTCTGCTTGCGTCTGAAACTTCTGTTGTCGTAGTGGGTATTTTAAGTGTGGGAGTAGTGAGTTGATAAACAAGTGCCAATGTTGCATCTCGGTCATAAGGTATTTTAACTTCCCTTTTAGTCGCTTGAACCTTTGATCAATCTCCCATGCCGATTCTCCTGGTTTCTGTCTTATTTCAATCATCTCGTTCATATACTGATCCTTTGAGCTTGGCTTCTAGAACTCATTTATTAATAGTTTCTTAATGTCGTCCAGTGTCCTTGTCGTCCTTGGAGCACTGTTGGTGTCTAGACTCATGTACCAGTCTAGTGCGTGGTCTCTTAGCGTGATCGCTAGCTGCGCGAGTTTGGTGTTGTCATCAATGATCTGCTTTGCTTCCCAGATCTTGGCGCAAATGAATAGATTCTTCTCAGGGTCTTCTACTGCTTCTTCTCAAAAATCCAATAATCTATTAGTAGGGTTGTGTCCTACCATTTTGAGTACTGAACTACTGCCTCCTCAACACGGTGTGGATACTTGACTAAGATTACATGAACTAGCTCCTCCAGTTGTCTCTCCTTATGTAGATGTACTTCCTGCTGTCGGACTTGCTCCGAACTTTGGTTGCCTAAACGATGGTGTTCTCTGTGGTGTATTGGTCACACATGGGTTTATGGGTTCCAAACTGACATTGACCTGAAAGGGGTGGCTGTCTTCTCCTCCCATTCTTGGGCCTCTAGTTTTCCTCTCATAGGTGGCGCGCAAGATTTCCTCAATCTGCTCCATAGCCCAGAGATCCTCTGCCTCCTCCTCATCGCTCGCCAAGCCCTCCCTTTCGGCTACAACTCTCTTCTTGGTGTTTATCTTATATTGGTAGGGTGCTCTGCTACGCATCATTCCTGATGACGCCAAGATCCACTTGAGCTGGTCGTCATCCATTGAGATCAGGTCCAAGGGTTCCTCTTCCTTCTCCTCTTTATCCTACCCTCCTTCCATTCCTCCTTTCTCTGCCAGTGCTTCCCCCCTTCCTCCATGCGCGCAGGGAAGTCTAACTGTCTGATTCCATTGTCATTACACCTTTGTTATAAAGAAATATCTTGATAGAAGTATACAGGGATCGAATATACCTTCCTCTGGGTCCTCGTAGAAATTATTGCTCGACTGCGCTGTATGACTTTGCTGTGTCTACCGCAAACTCTATGATGAATCCTGCCACAATACTGTCAAGCCAAAAGTCTACTACGTGGGTGAATTTGTTGTTCACCTGCTGCAACTGCTGAATCTGTACTAGAGTCCAATCTAGCTGTCAAATCTGGTTCATTGGGTGATTATCCGTTAATATTAAGATCCACTCCTGTAGTAGATGCGGAAAATCATAGAAAAATATTTCGTGTAAATCCGTAAACACGTATTTATCCAGGTATCTATGGGGTGTGATTCTAGGGTTTCTATTTTATTTGTGTGCAAATTCTGGCTCTTTAGTTCTCAACCAACCCTTGATTTCTTCTCTCATGGGGTTCCAAGGTCTCCACATTCCCTTCTAACGACTCATTGCTTCTTCGATGGTTCTTGTCCACTCTATCTCATTTACTCGGTCCTATCTTGTTCCTCTTAACACGACAACATAACCATTTGTTGGTTTCTTTTATCGACTCCCTTCTCATGTTATCTGAGTTATTGACCCAGGGTTCATGTCATTCAGGGTTCCAACAAAGCCTCTAACTATTGGCCCTCCTGGTAAACCAGAAGGCAACGCAGTGCCCAGAAGGTACTGCGCAGTCTCACCCAAGATAGCTAAAGATGGTTGACTATAAGAATCAGGTGTTTACAGTCTAGGACAGAGTAGGGGATAAAGGGTTTCTTGATTGAGGCCCTGTTCTGTGAACTGTTACTGTAATCTACTTGTTCCTAGGAATCACATGCATATAACTTAAAATATAAACGGATTCTAATAATGCAATTGGTTATTCATCAATTATAATCATCTATTGGTGAAATAAGTTAAAGATATGCAGACATTGAACACATTACACAAAGATTACCGTGGTTCACCCCTTCTGGGCTATGTCCACAAAGATCTAGCTCTTGGCTCTTTTATTATGGTAGTTCTTGATTTCCTTGCACCGTGCGCTTACAATTATCCACAAAAGTGGGTAAGATATATGTGAGGTCAACTAGATCGCACCAGGATCTACAACCTGCAGTCTAATCCTCAGATCTACCTTCTCTCCTATATTTTCTTGCTCAATAGCTTATAAAACTCGGTTCATACAACTCAAAAACCCTCTGCGTATTGCCGACAAAAATACTCAGAACAATTGTAATCCTCATAAAAACTAAGATAGAAACAACAACAACAACAATAATCACCTATATGATACTTTCGTATCTATATTTATACATTTCAGGCTCTTTATCCACTTATAAAGTATTACCAAAACCCTAACCCTTCTTACACTAGGTTTTTCTCCCATGCATGTGTTGTTCTTCCTCCAGCTGTCGCTTTCCTCTGTGCATGCTTTATTGCATTCATGCACGCTGATATTTTGCCAGTTGTCACTTCATTTTCCTGCACGCTTTCTTTCCCATGATCGTCCTTCTTTCTACTTCGGCCTGGTGCCAACAGTTTCACTTTCCGGGAGATCTAGCTATTGAAAAGTTGCGTTGAGGATGCCAAAGTGATCCTTGTGTAAGGGCGCACTTTTCTAGATGGTTTTAGAGCTGAAATACTTCATCAGCAAAAAGCCCTAATTTGCATGTACGACAATAGTGACGTTTTTCACTTTCTCTTGTGAAAGATCCTCTCTATTAGAGTTATTTGCATTTCACTAGATAACAATAACATAGATAGGATCATTGAGAAATACACAATCACAAGAGACACATCATTTATCCTAGGAAACCCTCATGGGGGAGAAAACCCATCAAAACTTCCTTATTATAGATAACCAATACAATGCCAAGAGATAACTCAAACAAATACATNGCACCTCTCTCTCTCTCTCTCTCTCTCTCTCTCTTCTCCAACTGTAGCTCCGAAACTTGCTTCCCAATGAACAAGTGAGTGTGTGTCTAAGTGAGGCACTAGCCTCCTTATTTATACAACTCTTGCACGTGTGGATGGAGCTGTCTCTTCACTCGTAGGGCCGACTTCTTCTTCTGGGTGGTTATAACCACCTTTAATATATTCTGGGGTCAACTTCTTATTCTTCCCATTACAATTATGTTTTGACCAATCAAAAAAAGGGGTTTTGGTCTTTTACGATAGCCGACATTGTGAATCCGCAGTAGGGGATTGATCTAATGAATAATACAACAATACTAATTAGAATACACTTTGTGTTGTTCCAGAGTTTGTGTTTTAAGGCTATAAAACACACCGTCTAGGCATCCAAAAAAGATAACACTTATTAAACAATGAAACAAGGGAAACTAGATCAGAATCAGTTTCTCAACTGTCTCTGTCTTTCTTCTCTTTGCTCCTGGATGGTTATATCGCGTTCAATTGCAGCCCAAGATTGTTCTAACTCGGTTCGATTGATTGTAGTTTGCAAGATAGTGTTAAACAGATTCAATGCAATACTAGTTTGATCTTGTAAACCGGGTTCTATGTTCGGTTGTCTTCCATTTGGGACTGTCATGGATGATTGGTTTTTATATTTTTTATAAAGGGGTTTTTAATAAGTTTGTTACTTCAGACATTCAGGTCAGATATTGATAAAACAACTTTAAAACTTAAAACAGAAAATAATGACACAAGTAGGCCGTTT
>SNQJ01S0263902.1:0-12069 GCA_010110895.2 Picea sitchensis | reverse complement strand
TTCCTGGATTAACTATCGCAAAACAAATCAGGGGTGATATCATACTAAAGGCATGGGAGGCCAATATAGTCGAGAGTAAAAAAATGACCAAAGAAATAAAGGAAGATTGTGAAGAGGCTTTTGATTTGCTAGATAAAAAATCAGTAGGCATTGGAAAGAACAATTATGTTGGGGTATTAGGGAAAATCAATGTTATAAAGCATCAACTGGACATCAAAGAAATCTTGAATGAAGCCCAGATTGAAATTTCACAGTTGGAACAGGTTGACGTCGCTCAAATGGATAGATGGCTGGTAAATTCAAATCTATAGTTGCAATCAACAAATTTTGAAGGTAAAAGGATTGAAGATAGGTTATCGAAATTACAAAGAAAGTTGTATCTTTTCAAGGCAAAGGATGTGACAGAGCCTTCCATAATTNTTCTAAGTAGGTGTGTCAAGTGTCTCGAACTAGATGAAGGAAGTACTTCAAAGAAATAATGGAGTAATACATGCATGCTTTTTCTGCCAATATGAGAAAGAGACGGAAAGGAAACAAGTGGAACGGTTCAAGTTTCTATTTTGTAACTGTTAATACCTAGGAGTAAGGAAAATTCCAACCATCTAGGGTTAGTAACCTTTTGTATGAATATAATTTCAAAAGAATTAAAAATGGATTTTTCCTAGCTGATTGTAATAGAGAGATCTCTCTTTTTCGAGAATTAAGACAAATGCATACTAGAGACTCCTTATTTCGTCAATCTTGAGTTATGTGTTCTTTTGTTTTTTCGTATTCCAACATCTTTATTTACATGTCTTTGATGAATGCTTAATCATAACTTAGTACAACATCTACTATGGTTATATGGTTCATTTAGTTATCTTATTTTTTATAGATTTTCCTCTGTGTTGGCTATTAGCAAATACAAGACATGTGAACTAGTTGGATTACCACATGTTATGATTCATTAAAGGTTTCACATCCATTTTTCTTCTTTTGTATCAGAGTGAGATTCTTCTGTGATTGATGCCTCACTTTGTTAACAACTTTTATGTTTTTCTTTCATCACATTCATTCTTTTCAAAGTTGACTCAGACAAAGAAAACGACCTCTGAATTGTTATACTATTAATTCAATTTCAGGAATTTTTCTCATATAATTGAAGACAAGAAAAAGCAAACATAAAAACAACAAATCTTTTAATTTTCTTTCCTCCATGACTGTACCTGTGGCAAGACAGCCTAATATAGAACCCGGTCTCACAGATCAGACCAACATTGCATTAAACTTGTTCAATACCATTTTAGAGACTGCTAACACCTGGGTTGAACTTGAACGTTCATGGGCAGTGATTGAACATGACATAAGCATCCAGGAATGTTGGGAATCTAGGCAAAGACAACTCAGAAATCAACCATATCTTCTTTCCCTAAAGAATTTACTTTCTTTTTCATATTTTAAACTCTCTTTATTTTTTGGATGCCTTGACATTATACTTTGAAGCCTTAAGTATAAACTCAGGAACAACACATCCCCGACACAAAAAACCCTGGTGAAGGTTATCGACTTTTCCCCCTTTCTTTTGTCAAAGGTTAACCTGTGGGTCAATCTCATCTGCATAAATGGTAACCTATGGTACCTTTGGCTAATAGTTCATATGTCCTAGCTAGGTCTTCCCATACCTATGTTCATTTTTGTTAGTTGGTTGTCCAACTACCATCCTTCCTCATTAAATGATTTTCCTTGAAATCAGAGCTGGAAAAAAATTATCTGAATATCAAATACTATCAACAAAGGGAATTGGGTAAGGTTCCCCTATCTTCACCCTCTGCAAAAATGCCATGCCCCATTTCAACCCCCACCTCACTTGGGTGCCAAGAAATGGAAAGAAAATCAAAATCTGGTAGGATTCAATTCTAGGAGACCCTCCTCTAGACTTGAGATAGGATTTGCGGCGACTCAAAGAGTGGATGGATAGCAAAAACTTAAAGATGCTCTTCGACATCTCAACATGGGGGAAGGACAGATGCAAGTCGTGGTAAGGATGGGAAGTGGGCAACATACCCCTGGATTTAGAAGGGGACTGGTGCGCTCTTAAGCTTTGCCTACAGGGGAAATCCCCCCTCAAAAAAAAAGGGAAGGATGAGAGAGGCTGGGGGAAGAATGCTAAGCCCTACACCACCTCCAATGGCTATAGAACCACTCTAAATGTCCCCAACGTCCCACCTAACCCAACCCTCTGGAAAGCTATTTGGAAAACCAAATCCATTCCCAAAATCGATATGTTTATCTAGACTCTTGGCCATAGCAGCATCCAAACAAGGGAAAACCTCCAAAGGAAAGGCTGGGAAGGCCCCTACAAATGCCCTCTTTGTCAATAGGCTGAAGAAACTTCAGATCACCTCCTCCTCAATTGTGATTATTCCAAAGAAGTTTGGAGGCTGGCAATCGAAATGCAAACTGAATTCATTTTCCCTCAGGACATCAAGAGTCTACTCCAAGGTTGGGATTCCCCTTACCCGTTCCAAAATCATAAATGAAGCTATGCCTTTGTGCTTTGGAGAGTCCTCCAAAGGTTTATCCTGTGGGGTCTATGGCTGGAAAGGAATAACAGAGTCTTCAGGGACAGGAAAAGGAGCGCACCCATAGTGGTAGCCAATATTCAAGCATTCTTCGGAGAATGGGCCCCTTACCTTCATCAACCAAAATGCAGTAGGAAGTTGGAAGAAAAGGAAGAGCTCTGGTTGGATCAGTTTAGAATTCAAAGGCAAAATGAGAGCACAGCTAACACTCCGCGCCAAGAGGATTGGGAAATAAGGAAAGGAAAACAAGAGTTTTTCGAATGGAAAAAAGAAAGGAAGGCCTATATCCTGTCCTTTGACGGGGCCTCAAAGGGAAACCCGGGCCAAGCAGGTGGAGGAGGGACAATTGAAAGTCCCAATGCAGAAACAATGGTAAGATACGCCTTGGGTTTAGGTATTGATACCAACAATAGTGAAGAAGCCATGGCATTGTGGCAGGGACTGTGTCAAGCCAGCAAGCATGGGATCCAGAACTTGATCATCGTAGGAGACTCTAGACTGATAATCAGAGCCATTACCCATTGTTCCAAAAACCAAAGTGCGAAACTAAATAACCTGCTAGACAAAATCTGTCTCCTTATTAGGAGCTTCACCTCATATAAGTTATTCCATGTATTGCGAGAGATGAATGAAGACGCAGATGCTGAAGCAAATAGAGGTGCCCTCTTGGCGCCGAGAAGTTTGAATCTAAACGGTTCGCTATCCACCGTGGAGATGTCGTGACTCATGAACACAGCAAGCACTCATTTTTGCAAGTGGCAAAGAGGGGGACAGGACGACAGAGACAACGACAAGGCTCAGTCAGTCCAAGACCACATGATTGGGAGAAAGGGGCAAAGGAAGGATCGAGTAATATCGGATCTCAGACATGGAGGGGACAGAAGAGCACCTTGACCATACCTCTTGAAACAAGAAACTAAGGACAAAATGATGAAGGCCAGGGAGGGCGAGCTTAAATCAGCGATGCAACCACAGGCTCAGAGCAGTTCTATGCATAGCTATTCTGTGAAATCATCTTTGAAGATCCAGGGCGCGGGAAGCAGGGGAGGTCTCAAGCAATGGCAGCAAGCCCCAACAACAAGCTAACCATGGAGGAACGGCTGAAGATTATGGATTCAACGTTGGAGAATCTAAAACAGATGTTACAGTTCCAACTGGATTTTTTAGAGAATCTGGATTCGAAAGCAGGCAGAAGGATGGAGAAGCTGGAGCAAGACATCACCACTGCAAAGTTTGAATTTACGGAGGAACTAAGCAAGCTGCATCAAGAACTTAAGAATCCAAAGGAAGAGTTTGAGGAAAGAATAGGTCAGCTGGAAGTAAAAATGTCCCAACTGAACAATGAATGGAAGAAGGATCCCAAAACATAACCCAGTCGCTCAGTCTGAAGTGAACTCATCTCTTCTTCAACAACTTGACATTTTGTATAGAAGTCAAGACACTAAATAAGTCTGTAATCGCAGGTTTAGTGAGTCACTTATGTGTGTAAGGGTCCAAGCTTAGTGTTTTCAGGAGTACTGTTAAGCTCCATACAGGCAGTTGCTCAGTGAAGCAATGCCATTTTGTAATCGAACCAGTGGCTAGTCCACCTTTTAATATAAATCCCTCTAACCGTTCTTGTCAAAAAAAACAAAAACAAAGGGAATTGGGTCATCTTAGCATGATGATCCCCTCTCTAGGTTTCCTTACTCTTTCCCTTAGTGGTATCATGGCCAATACTTTTAAGGCTTTACCCACATTTACGTGGTTGGTATTCTTATTCAAACAATAATATAATTATATTCTCCACATGCCATGGCATGGAAAATCACTAATTATGATTAATTACATACTAGAGGGAACAAGGGTGTTACAAAAGATAAGAATACGTGATAAAGAACTAAATCTATATAATGCCAAGATAATGTTGACCTATCCCAAACTTGTTAGGGCCACAACTTTATATGTTTAATGATAGAAAAAGGATTTCAATCATGTCCCAATCTTAACTACATTATAGGTAGTGTACCTTATTTTTCTTTCTTTCCATACTTCACGATATCTCCATACAACTTGGGATATTCATATTAAAAGCATAAAATATAGCATACAAAATGTGTTTCTTGTGCTTAATGTGGTTGATTAAAATTCCATGGGGGTCCAAAGAGAATTTTGGATGTCTTGTTTGCCTATCTTGCATTTTTCTAGCAATGCCCACCTAATCTAGAAGCATTGTTCTAGCAATGTCCACTTAATCTAGAAGCATTATTCTAACAACGCTTCCTTAAACTACATTAGTGTGTGCCATGTGATGCTTAGGTTTCCTAATCATATTCCTAAGTATTTTGCATAGGTATCTTTGACTAGAGCTTCATTAAGCATCTATTTTTCTATTGTTTGATAAACATTGGGCTCCACTTGCACCACAATTAAGAAACAACACTGAAAATTAGCTTTCCTTCTTACAACACTTCACAACATCAATATTGAGCACTCTTATGTGATGAAAAACATTATTATTTGTGAAATGTGCATTTTCACAGTGCATCATTTAATTAACTAGGACTTTCACAACATAGTTGATTATAGATGTTTTTTTAATCATTACAACCTTACATTCTTATTTTTAATGGTTCATTTCTATAATTGTGGTTCTCTTTGTTCCCTAATGCAATGCCTTGAAGCTAACTCTCATGCCAAGTCATACTTCTACAAAGGCATATACATATCTTGAGTTTTTGTTTTGTATTAATACTCTCCTACTCATGAGCTTGCATTACCATTCATAGACCCATGCCCTTATAAATTAATAAAGTATAGTGCTTAGAAGCTCACTTTGCTTTTATCATGTGGCTTTCTCATATCATTAAGTGACATCAACTCCAAGCATTCTCATGTGATCTTCCATCTTGAAATGCATCCCATGGACTGATGTTGATTTTCAGCCATGGGGTAATAAGGGAATGACTTTCTCAATGCCAAGAAGGCTATTCTACAAAGACATTAGATTTGAGGTAGGCTACAATTACCTACTTTAATCGGGTTAATTAGCTTGTTTATTGCATGACTTGTTCATTTTCATAGGTAGATTTTCACTTGGTTGTGTGTTCATTTTCCTTAGTACTAGATTTTTCATTAAGGATCCTTCATTATGTATACCCTAATACTTTATGACTCAACTAATTATGGCCTCTATGTCTCAGAAGCCTAATGAAGTTTTAATCCATAAGTACATTTTTTTTGTTATTTTTTAGGGGGGAATTAAAAGTTGGCACCACAAGTTAGGATTACTTTCCTCATTTTCTGGATGATTATCTCAATTTGGTAGGGTTCACACACTTCTCAAATTTTAGGATGGAATATTTTTGGTTTCCTTCCCTCCATTGACTAGCCTTCCAAATTTGGGTTCCTATTTGTTGTCATCTTATATATCTATTCCTTATTTCATGTGATGGAGATAAAAAAAACTAGCTTGTTTTGGTTTTTGAGTTAAGATGTATGATTTTCCATTGTTATTGGGTAAATATTTGTCTTTGTTAAACAAGTACAATTGGTTGATACACCATGTGGCATCTTCTCATATTGGGCCTCTTGGAAATACGTTGGCTTTCTTCATTCCTATCCCCAATTATGTTGTTTATGAGGTTGGATGTAATATCCACGAATCCTCTGATCAGAATACTAACTGATAGCTCTGAGATCTATGTTGTAGATTTGATGTGCTAGGGTTTCTGGCAGAGTTGTAAAGGGTTTTTTACTGTCTTTCAAGGTTTTTGGATGTGTTTTGTTGTGTTTACTCGTTTTATATCATGCATGCAAATAATTTGGAACCATAACCAACACAACAGTTCTTATTCAGAAAAATAATAGTAATACAATCAATATGCAGAAAACTCAAGATATATATCGTCGGTTAGATCTGAACAATAATGATCTTAACTGGAATACAAAATAAAAGACTAAGAAATACCAATGATAATGTTGGATGAATGGATTTGAGGAATGCGCTAAATATTTCTTGCATGCAATGATGAATACACTGCATGCAACTGCAAATAAGCCGAAAAATTGTTGTTGCAAACTAGGAAATGCACCCTAGTGGTTATACTCGTCAAATCTAGTTGGGATCTGTCTCAAAGGGGTCGTCATGCTCCTGATCACTTGTGCCCTTCTTTAGATTTGGAAATCTAGCTCACGGTAACACTATCATTCCCTTAGATGAACTTTTGAACCCTTGTGCACTGCCCAATGATAAATGGGTTCGATCTTGTGGTTTTACCCATTAGAATCTGATGATAATTGTCTCTATTGGTTCTCCCTGACTCCTCCTCAAATGGGCTAGAAGGAATTCATATTTCTCTAACTGGTTGGGCCTAGCGACCCTCAACTTCTTCTAAAATATCCCCAAAACCTCACGTTGCAACTGGTGAATACACATTGTCTGGCGTGGGATCTCTCTAATGTTGTATATCAATGAAGAACCTGAATATTTCTTCCAACAGACTAGGGTGTCTCTCTCAACACTGAATCCTATCAAAGGTTGTGTTTTCATCCAAAACTCCACAAAAAAAAGGAATGAAATCACCTTGACTCCTCTCTGGTTCTAATTTTCCATTCACAATCTCCATAATGAATCAACAAGTCGAATTTTCTCCTTTTATTTCCCACCTCTTCTAATTCTTCATTGAATTTATTCATTAAGTGACTTTTTCCCCTGAGTTCTAATTCAATATTCACTTAAGTCACTTAATCGCGCTTTTTAATTACTTAATGGTCATCGGTATATGGATGGTAATTGGTACTCATAGCTAAATTTGTCCCCACCAATCTGAAAAACTCCTGCCAAAACGCATTGATGAAGATTCCATATCTATCACTGACTATCTACCTTGGAAACCCATGTAATCTGAATATCTCTTTGAAAAATCGCTCTCCCACTTGGGAGGTTTTATGCTTTGTGGGTATCGCAAAGAAGTGCATGAATTTGGTCAATTTGTCGACCACCACAAAAATGCAGTCCTTACCCTACACCCTCGGTAGTCATGTGATAAAGTCCATGGAGATACTCTCCCATTTCTGCTTTGGAATGGGTAAAGGTTGAAGTAACCCCGTCGAGTGTGTCTAATCGGACTTGTTCTGCTGACAAGTCATACACTCTTGAACGTGTCTTATAACATCATATTTGAGACCCTTCCATGATAATATCTCTTTGATCTGCCTATAGGTATTGAAGAATCCATGATGTCCTGTTGAGGGTGAATCGTGACTAGCCTTCAGAATCTTTTCCTTTAGTGTAGATTCTGGGACTAAATAGAGCATGTCCTTGTAGAATATGACATCATCCAACACTCAATATCGCTCATCCACCACATGTCCATCCATCACCTCACAAGTGGATTTGTTTTTGGAATATTCCACCAATAATTGTGCCTTCCAATCCGTGGATATGTCCATCAATGAACAACTAGATGGTCTCATGGATAAGGCATCTGCTATGACATTCTTCTTGCCTTTAACATACTCAAATTCAAAATCAAAGGCTTGTACCTTTGAAACCCATTTTTCTTATCTCTCATTGAGGTCCTTCTGATCCAAGAAATACTTCAAGCTATTGTGATTGGTTTTCACCACGAATTTGTTGCCAACTAAGTATTTTCTTAATTTTGTTAAGGTGTGCATGATAGCCAAAATTTATTTGTCGTATATAGAGTAGAGTCTCTCTGACTCACTCAGTTTCCTACTCTCAAAGACTATGGGGTTGCCCATGTTATCACTCTGTAAATTTGTTTGGTTGATAAACAAATGATAGAGATAACCTACAAACCAACTTTAGAGATGGGTACTAGCCTTCTCAGCTCAGAGAGGGCTCTATCCTATCACTTGGTATTCAACAGATGGATTTTCTTTAATAAATCAATGGCTAGGTTTTGTTGTTTTGGGGGGTTTTTTATAGTTTTGCTGGAAAGGAAGGGGAGGGACACTTAGGGATATGGAGTCAAACTTCTGAAATGAATGGAAGCATTGACTGGTTGGTAGAACTCTCTAGAGTATAAAGACTAAATGAGGCGATAAATCTGAGTTATAAATTGTAAATTTGCAGAGTGTAGGAAGAAAAGAAAACATATAATTGCATTAGAGCATTAAATAAATGAATTCTAAATTAGTTAAGAAGAACATAACATAGTTTAAATTGCTTCAGTCGAGAGCATCACAAGATGAATTCTAGGCCTTTGACTATCCAATTTAAACAAAAGACGGTGAAAAGGAAATAAAAAATAAAGGAAATATATACAAAGAGAGGAGACAAAACTCAAATCACCACCATTAGAATATTTTCATGGAAACTTCAAGACTTCTTCATGTCTATTCAATTCAGCTTCAGAAAATTACATTTAAGTTCTGAATATCTATAATCATGCCCTTGCACTTCTGCCAACCCTTAATAAATTTGGAACTCCTAATATTTATACAAGTTGAGCTCCTTCGGTTTGAAACTGATTATAATGATTGAAATGAAACATTTTAGTTTCTGAAACTAATTACAATGATTACAAATGACATTTTTGGTTTGAAACTGATTACGATAATTAGCAAGAAAATGTTTCATGATTTGGCTTCTGACTCCTCTAGCGCTTCAATTTTGTTCTTTTTCCACTTGTTCTGCTCTGGTTTTCCACCTGATCTACCATATTTAGTGACATCTGGCCATCATGTGTTGGACCCTGGAAAACTGCACTTTGTCTTATCAAGCCTTACTATCTCCTTCCATTGCAATTGAGAAGGGATATCATAATCTATCATTTATTTGATTAGGATCTCCAGGTTAATGTAGGAAGCATATGACATGACTGGTAGTCTGAGTTTGAATGCTTTGAACTAATTCAAAATCTCAAAGTCTATAATTAGATGCTCAACCAGGGTAGCTCCTTTCATATTTTCCTCCAGGATTTCAAACTTGAAGTGATCCATTCTGCACTGAGTGAGGCGAGCGTTGTATTCTTCCTAATCATGCAATTTTCCCTTTCCATCCCAAAATGGTGGGAGGCTTTTGATAAACAATTCCTCAAACAAATCTTTGAACTCTTGCACACTTTGTTCCATCTGTGTTGCATTGGTTTGGACTGATTTCAACAGGTTATGTTTAGGAATAACCCTCCTGGACCAGATAATCAATGTAGTTATGTCTTTAACTCCAATATTCTGAAGTTTTGCAGTAGGAATGGAGTTGAGTAGATTTATGGCATTTTGGGCCCACTCTGATGGTTTCTTTGCTAAAGTCTCATTCACAACAATGCACCTGCTTCTGGTTGTGATGGCTATGTTGTCTTTATCATTGATGAAATTCAAATACACTCTGAAATTGGCAGCTTCAATAGTTATAGAGTCCCAGATGATATGTTTGGCCCCCTGCAACAGGCCTTTGCCTCTTAATATCATCTTTAACTTATATATCCTTTCCTGCAGGACTTCATTATCCTTTTGAATTTGAGCCATTCTTTCATCCTTTGCTTGCATATCCTACTTCAATTTCTCTATGCTCCCTTTTAACCCTTTGATTTGTCCTTCTTTCAGGATAACTTGTGACATAGCCTGGACAAGTCCTTCAATTTTTGGCCCAACTTCTGCAGCAAGAGGTACAAATACAACCATGTTTATCAATTTTGTCTGCTCTTGTGACCACCTCACCTTTTCTCATTCTAGCTGCAATGCCTTGGCCTTGTAATCCAATGCCTCTTGACGAAGTGTTTCATTTCCCTGTTCAAGAGCAAACAATTATGTTGTTTGTGGATGCTCTGTGGTAGACATTTTTAGTTTCTTCTTCAAACTCTAAATCAATTTGTCTTTTTCATCCAATGAGGATTTCACCTCTTGAGGGCCTTCAGATTCCAACCTCTTGACCCAAGTCTACCAAGCTCTGCTAGATGATTTTTCTTGCCTCAATTTCCCTACCAATTTCATTGCATAAGATGACAGCTTTGAATTTGTCAATATTAAACTCAGGTAATCAGAATAAAACATATCAGTGGTATTCCTATGGAATTCGACTTTGTCTGGAGCACTGATGTTGTCATACCTTATCTTGATATCAAATACTTTGTCTTCATCTACAAATTCAATGTTAAAGGTCCTCTTCTCAATATCCCTTACTGTGAACAGAGAATATTTATGCTGAGAAATCTTTTCCACTTTAGGGACTAAATCCCTCATCTTACCCAGAGCTATGTTTCCCTTCTCAGCATAATGTTTTGCCAAATATTCTTTAGATTGATAAGCTGCCCCAGATTCTTTATCAAAGATGTTTTTTTTGTTGCTAAAGGTTCTTGAGCTGCCTTCACTTTGGATTTTTCTTTCCTTTTCAACCTCTATAGTGCTAGTACCACTCTCCACCATATCTAGATTTACTTGTTCTTTAGGCTCTTCCTCCTCTAAATCCACTATATGTGGAGACTGTGTAATCTTCATCTTCTTAGGAGAAGTATGATGATCACTGGTGCCCATGGCTCCTGAATTGCTTCTCTTGTTGTAAACACCCATCTTAGGAACTTTAACTATCAGTTTCTAAGGAGCTTGTTGTGTTTGAATTTGTTGCAGGGTTTCCTCCACTTGATGTGTTTGAGTTGGTTGCAAGATTGCTTCCATATTAGCACATACTTCTAGGTTTTCTAGTTTATCAAAACCCTCAACATGTTCATGTTCATAAGGGGCATGTTTTTTCATCAATCTTCTCTTAGATATGATTTGATGTGGATCATATCTTCTTCCCTGTAGTTGTGAAAAACCAAACTCTTTGAGATTTGCTTGAATCTGAGATAAACAAGATATGGATTTGACAATGAAAGGGCCAATGATAAAAGGGAACTTGAGGTTGGAGGCTTTGTGCAAATTTAGGAAATGCTCTGTCTCAGATATAATTCTTTGCCTGATGAATTCGAGGGAAAAGATTTTAGGGGTCAAAAAATGGGCAATAGATAGGGGGATTCATGACAACCATAAACCCAGATTATTGTTGAGTGCATGAATAGTACCCAATCCCCCACACTTTTCTCTGGATTTGGATGTAGATAGCTCCTCATGTCATCCAAAACTCTGGGTAGGCTGGTATTAAAAATCAAACTGTAAACTCTAGACATGACTTTGTTGATGAAGATGAGAAATGTAATCCTTTTACATTCAATTGATATAAATGTTTCTTCGGGGAATTCTCTCTTATTGGTTTCTAGGAAAATCTTCAGCAGATAGGTATAGTATCTGAAATGCCTTAGAGAGAGAAAATTTACTAGTTGTTTATGGATATTTTTAGTTATGAATTGATCAAAACTAATGCGAACTGACAAACCAGACTCTGACTTGAAAAATACCAATAGGAAACTGAGCATGACTTCGACCACATGTTTGTCATTATCTAGACCTAAGACTTGACTCAAAAGGGAACAGACCCATTGGACTTCAATAACCATTATACTCACATTCATTGGCAAAGACAGACTCTCTGAAAAATGTTTTGGTTTAACAATTGTTTGTAAAAACA
>SNQJ01S0263901.1:0-12069 GCA_010110895.2 Picea sitchensis | reverse complement strand
AGAAGAGAATGGGTCTAATGATGAGGATCCAGATATTGCCAAGATGAGGTGAGTTATGGAATGGACCCTGAAGAGCCAAGGCGAAAAAGAGTCGACATGTATGCAAGAAAAGTTGAGGTAAGATGAAGAGAAAAAGAGAAATGTGGAAAATAATGAACCAAGGGAACACAATGAGGGGTCATTCCAAGATGAAGAGAAAATAAATTGCACCGTGTGGTAGTGTGGGGTTGCATATTGTGCTAGTGTGGAGCATAAATGAGGACACACCCGTAAAGAGGCATGACATAGAAGAGATGGTGTTTAGTAGGGGTACCATTAGTGATACTATTATGGACCGAGGTGACAAAGTTCGCAACCCTTAGAGGTTTTAGAGTGTTGCAACCTTAGAAGAAAATGAAGAAAAATAAATTGGTGCGATGATAAGAAGAGAGGATGGTGTGTGGAGTGGTAGTGTGTTGTTTGGAGAGAGCGATTTTGTGCAAGGTGGCAGTGCAAAGATTAGACTGAGAGATGAAGCACATATTTGTGATGCACAAATCGACCCAGAAGAAGAAGTGCACATTTGTGGTGTGCAGATCGACCTATAATAAAGAGAGCGCATTTTTGGTGTGCAGTCAAGACATGAAGGACGTAGAGGGAAGAGTGTTGGTGCACCAAAAGAGAATGAATATGGAGGCTCATCTAGTGGTGTGGGACATGAATTGATAGTAGTAGATGGTATTGCATAACTACAAGTATAAAACTCTATGGGTCACCTCGTAGGAAGTTTCCAAAGAAGATGGAATTAACTCCCCTTTGTACCACCCCCTTCTGCATTTTTAATCAAGAAGAACACACAAAAAATAGTGAAGAGATTGGAGTAGAAGAAAGAGAAGAAGAAGAGAGAAGTGACTAGATGATTGAAGAAGAAGTTGAAGTCAACAATACTTTACCCCAAGTGATAATGGTGTGGAAAATTCCAACCAATAGAAGTTAGAGAAGAAGAACTAGATCAAGTTCAAAGATGGTGATTCAAGACAGTACACTACGGTTACCCATGTTCCATGGAATGGGTAAGGGCAATGCAGACAAACATTGGTTTACCTATGAGGCAATATGGTATGTAAAGAGAATTATAGACAAAGTAGCTAAGATCGTGCAAATAGAGACCACGTTCAGGGATGGATTCCTAACGTGGTACATCAAATACAAGGCTTCTGCGCCAGTAGTACAGGCAAGTATTTTTACAATCCTAAGTCAGAATCCCAATGCATTACATAAATAAAGGATATAAAAAAAAGAAAAAGAGAAACCATCTAGGACTATGATCAATAGTTCAAAATCTTGTTGGATAAGTTGATGTTCCAAATATAAGATGTACAGCATGGAGAATGATTCATTGCGGGGTTACTCCACCATATTTGAGTCCCTCTGACCCAATAAAAGGTGACGACTTAGGCAGAGGTAGTCAAAATCACATTGTGCTTGGAAGATACACCTAGAGGCTCAAAGATATCGGTCGGGTTGGAGTAGGTTCAATCGCAATTGGACAACCTAATGATACAGCTACAAGATATGGAAAAGACAAAATTCGTGTGCAAGCATGCATGTTGTACTACATGCTAATCTGAGGGGCATCACTGAGATGAGTACCTGGTCCTTCCAAATTTTGCGGCAACAGGCGAGTCCATTTCCATATGGACAATCAGAAAGGTGTGAGATATGTAGACAATGGGGCCATGTTACACCCCGTTGTCTGACATTGCAAAAATACTAGATGAAGAATCACACTCCATTCTGTGAGTTCTGTAAATATATTGGCCATGATGTCAATAGTTGTCTCTCCCTCGAGTTAATGTAAGATAACACCCATGATGTGTTCTGGGTATAGGAGGAATATAAGGGTGGTGATAACGGTGGTGCAGCTAGAGGTGGATACCAAGGAGTACATCGAGGTGGATATGGGCACTTTCACGACTGCAGATATGATGGAGGAGGAGGTAGACCCCCACATGTTTTAATTGTGGTGAGATTGGTCATGTCTCATGCTATTGTACCAAACTGCGTGTACTCTGTGCATATTTTTATAGTCTTGAACATCTAACTAAGGATTTTATTGACTTACTAAATAAGTAGGAGGAGAACAAGACCAACTGTAACATGGTGCATGTTGAGCCATGCAAAAACAAAAATAAAAATGAGGAGGATGACGTTCGGGTAGTAACATGCGAAGGGGAAAATATAGGGGCATAATTCAATCATGGTGAAGGAACAGATCAAAAACCGGATGGATAAATTAGGAAGGAACCTCATCCCCCTTCAAAGTTTAATGTTGCTCAGTAGAAGTAGTTTCTGTGTGATGCACAAATTGCACTCAAAGAGGAAAGATCACGTGAGGAGTTGTAACGCGTGATGCAAAGGTCTCTTGAAGAGGTAGGGATCTGAGAGGAAGTGTAGAGTGAAACAAAAAGGTCACTAGAAGAAGCTTGGTCTATGCATCCACAATGAGGTGCAATGGGTGATGCATAGGTCTTTGGATGAATCTCATGTTCTCGAAGAAATGTAGTGCGAGAGGAAAATATGTTTGGAGAAGTATCCCCTGCGCAACAAAATACAATACACAACTCAAAGATCAATATAGGAAGCACACATATAGACTATGTTGTGACATGCTGAGAAAAAAACATATGAAGAACAGTTCTAGGAAGAGTTGCAACACACAACGTGTGCAGAAGCCTTGTGCGACCTAGGTCGCACGAGAGAGGATGAAGATCAAGTCAATACCTTCTTACACTATTGTTTGTGTTTACTTAAATATCCAAAAGCTTCAAGTAATTTTACCATGCTTTTAGCTACTTGCATGAAAGAATAAGGAGAGGAGACCACCATCTGATCTCTGCTTCCAAAAAGGGATGTATTTCAGTCCAAGAAGAAAAAGCACATTGGCCGAGAATTTAAAATGACAGTAGTGCTTGGTGGGTATGACATGGATGGATTCATGTTGGATCTAGGATCTGATGTGAACATTTTTCCCAATAATTACTAGAAAGTGATGGGTAAGCTTATGTTGGTGTGGTCTCCCATCCATCCCTGATTAGGCAATCAACACAAGATCTACCCCACCGGTCAGTGAGAGAAAGTAGAAGTGAACATAAAAGGAGAGAAAATAAAGGTCAGATTTGAATTCGTTGATATTATGGATGATTCTAATCCATATCCTTCATTAATAGGGATTGACTAGGTCTTTGTCAATAATACAGTGTTAAATTTGAAGAAAAGGAAAATTTCTTTTAAAACTGACAAACTACGTGTGTTCGTGCCATTGGATCCTTATGAAGGAGATAGGTACAATGATCCCATGGACAAGGATGCATGGAGCTCAATCATTGAAAATATTTACAGTCACGGGGCACAGGGAGGACTACATCAACCCCACCGCAGATGGTGAATTAAGTTGGAGGAGTGTCAAGTATTATAACATGGATTCCAAGGATTCCATGGAGAGGTAGAAAAACAATATCTACAAAGTTTCCACTCATAGATGTGAAAGGATAACAAAAGAAATGTGATGTATTGGGTCTGAGCTATCTGATGCCTCATGATTTCATGGGATTGGGACAGTGGAGACATTCCTGGTATATATGGAGAAAATCGTTCCCACGGAGTAGAGACTTAAGGCCATGGATGTAGTGGTTCGAGGGACCCTTATGCGGTGGTGAGAAATCCACCACCCGAATAGTCAAGGTTGATCACAGGTGGTCGAGTTCATAAAAGTTTGATTCTATCCTATCACTGACTTCAAGTTATCGAACCTATATAAGTGAACTAAGGACCCTTAGGAAAATATTCCATTCTATGAACGACCCTGGATATCTAAGAAAATCCCTTGATCCTAATGGGTCCATCAATTTGTCCATACAATGGACATGGTCCCTATAAGTTGGTACATTTAGGAGGAACTCAAGATGTAAACAATTGAATGGAACCATATGAGTTCCCAGTTTCTTTCAACCTTCAGTTTCACCTCAGAAAATTCAGCTCATAGAGACGCACTCTGTCGGATTAAGGACTTCATTTTCCATCGATAACCAAAGAAGACCACCCCTAGGGGAATAATTATGTGGAAAATGTTGATGACGAGGACCCCTACGACATCCATATCATAGATTAAAAAGGAAAATGTGCATTAAAGGGAAAGGTGGAAGAGACAACCACACTAGACTATAATGGCCCAACAAAAACCAAGAAACAAAATATTGGCACTAAAGACGCACCCAAGATGGCCATTATTGTAGATTATTGGGATAAGAAGATGGTCACTTAGGTTGTGGACCTCTTTAAATAGTATGAGGACTTGTTTCCTCGAATCTTTTATAATATGAAGGGAATTGAAGGATTTTTGGGAGATATGAATATCCAACTTAAACTTGTTGCCAAACTAGTTAAGAAAAGACCTTATATCTTAAATCCTAAGTACAAAGAAAAGGCGTGCAAAGAACTAGACCGAATTTTGGATGCTGAGATCATTGTACATGTGGAGGAATCTAATTGGATTATCCCTATGGATGTGAAACCTACGAATATCATAGAAATTTAGATATGTGTCAATCTGAGGATTTTTAACACAACCTACGTCCATGACCCTTTCCCGAAACCCTTCACATACGAGGTGCTAGAAAATGTTGGTGGTCGAGAAGCCTACTCATTCACTGATGGATTCTCAGGATATCATCAAGTTTGAATCGCAGAGGAAGATCAGGATAAACCACCTTTTTTACTGAATGGGGGTCATTTGCATACATAGTCATGCCCTTTGTCTTAAAAAATGCCCCTGCAGTGTTTTCCCAAATAGTGGTTTCCGCCTTTAAGGAATTTATCCACATGTTCCTTGAGGTATACTTGGATGATTGGACTGTATTCAGTCTATTAAAATAACACATGCAATCTCTTTGACTGATGCTAGATCAATGACACCTACTATAGATCTCTTTGAATTTGAAGAAATACATCTTTTATACACTATTTGGTATATTGTTGGGCCATGTAATATGAAAAGATGACTTGTTGGGGGAACCAACTAAGATTTATACCATATTGGATATACTGGCCCCCACTTTAGTTCGAGAAATACATGTAACATTGGAACATACATGCTACTATCGGCATTTCATGCATAATTATGCTTAGGTTGTGACTCCATTGGAAAGGTTGTTGTGCAAGGATATTGAATATGAATGGACAATGGAATGCCAAAAATCTTTCAATACCGTCAAAGAAAAAATTGTTACTGCACCCATTTTGATTTTCCTTGATTGGATTCCATGTCCACGTCGATGCTTCGTCCATTATGTTGGTTGTTGTTCTGGCACAAATAGGGGAGGGAAATATCGATCATCTAGTTTATTTTTCCATCCAAAATTTGTCTAAAGTCGAAAATAATTACACTAGAACTGAGCATGAGGGCCTAGCCATGGTATATTCCTTGCAAACATTCCATCACTACTTGTTCGTATCTGCATTCAAATTTGTCACTGATCATTCCTCCCTCAAGTATTTGGTCAAAAAACTGGTGTTTGGTGGCCAAACCTTTTGGTGGTTGTTGTTGTTTCAAGAATTTGAATTTGAAGTTATTGTTAAGTCGAGAAAACATAAGTTGGACCCAACCATCTGTCACTAATTCAACCTTAGGAAGCTCCTACGAACGTCAATGACCAAATCCTAGATACACATATCTTCTGAGTCGAAGCCATACCTAATCAATTGGCTGAAATAATAGATTTTCTCATCATTGTTCAAGCTCCTACCAAATATACTACTGCAAAACATAAGAAACTAGTGACCTGTAGCGTTGATTATCAGTTGATTGTTGGACAATTGTATAATTTGGGAGCACATGGAATCCTATGTTGTTGTTATTTATAACATGAACTATACTCCCTCTTATATGAGGCACATGAAGCTATTTTTTGAGGCCACAATGTCGATAAGGCTACCATGTATAAGGTCCTGCACGTAGGTATTTGGTGGTCCTCTATCTTCGCAAACTCTAAATATTGTTTTAAGCTTTGTGACATATGTCAATGGGTGGGAAATCCATGCCACAAATAGGAGCTCATGGTGTTCTCTGTGACTGCACTTGAGGCCTTCGACAAATGGAAAATAGAACTTATTGGGCCTATCAATCCTTCAGAAAGTCGCATGGGGGTGCACTACATGATCACCACAATTGAATACCACACTAGGTGGGCAGAGGAAACGCCAGTCAAGCATTGTACAACAAAAAAATAGTGCACTTTATATTTGAGAATATCATTACGAAATTTAGATGTCTAAAGGTGTTGATGAGTGACCAGGGGTCACATTTTGTGAATGAAAACATTCAACAACTTACCTAGGAATTCATGATCCATCATCAAAAGAGAACCCCTTATCACCCTCAAGAAAACGACATAGTGGATGCCTTCAACAAAATTTTAGAACATGCTCTAATAAAATTTTGCAATGTGCAGCATGATGACTGAGACCAGTGCATCCTTGTAGCCTTATGGGCTTACCGAACCACATGAAAAAGGATGACGAAGAACACACCACTTCGACGAGTCTATGGAAAAGAAGTGGTCATGTCGCTAGAATTTTTTGTTCCAGATCTCCAGGTCACCCTCACCACCCAAATGACCGATGATCAGTCCCTTCAGCTTTGGTTTGAATAACTAATGGAAATCAAAGAAGAATGTATGATGGAGGGTATTAGTCAAGTGGTCAAGAAAGAACGATAGAAGGCATGGCACAATCGAAACATCCACCATAAAATTCTCCAGCCTGAACATTTAGTATTATTATATGACAACAAATATTTACACCATCCAAGAAATATTCACATGTGATAGTTGGGTCCTTTCTGGCTATTTTACATTAGTGAAGCAGTCATCGACAAACTGTAAAACCTACAAGGTCATACTCTCAAGTGAATCATTAATGGAAGTAGGATGAATATTTACTACGACCCATGGGGGGTTGCATCTATTTAATTTTCCAGTTTAAAGTTTTTAAAAGAGATAGAATAGTTTTAGTAGAGGGTATACAATAGGTATCATAGTTGCATAAATTACCCTTTTTGAAAAAAAAATCCTTCACATCACTCAAGCTAATGGACAGGTGTGAGTGACAGTTTGAGCAGGTTTCCATATTTCCAAATCCAACCGTTGCTTTGATACCTAGACATGGTACATGTCTGGTTTGACAATTCACGAGGGTCTTTGAAGAGTCTCCTGGAGATTCAATGCATTGAAATGGAAAAATAATCCAAGTTGGGCAGTTCACCCATGCCATGAGTGTGCAATCCATTCCTCTACCCCTCTCCCTGAGAAGCATATTCAATATGAAGGATCGTGTCTATCAATATCCCCAAGAGAAAAACTTTGCCACCACTTTTTGCTTGTTCTCCAAGATACCCCCCTCATTAAACATTCTTCCTTTCCTTTGCTCTATTCCCAACCCTCTTTTCTCTATATATATCATGCCTCTGATGCTCTTTCTGGAGTATTTTTCCTCGCCCCTCGATTTTCTCCATGTTTCCCCACTCCCCTATCATGGCGTGACCTAGAAGAAGGTCCATACATTGTTATTTCCAGTTCTCCTGAGCAATTTTAGTATTGGCTCTTCAGTGTTTATTCTTAATATTAGGATATTACCAACTGTTTGACCGTGTTCCCTTTGTCTTCCTTCTTACCTAGTCTCAGCTCTGTCCATTACAGTCCCCTGAACCTTGTCTCGTACTCGCATAAAAATCCACCATGCAGCATCCACTTTGTTGATAGGAAGGTATCTCATTCAATGACTCACTAGAAAACCTACTCCTAGCCATCATCATGGGCCCTCCCTTAGTAGAAGGAAGGTCAGATGAATTCCATCCATCTAGCCTCGTTGCTACTACCCCCCTTCTCACATCTCATCAAGGACCCTCAATCTTCCAGAAGAAGAACGACCAAGGCTCTCTCCTTGGCTTGCTCCAAATAGAACAAACAAATAAGAAGAGAATGATTCTCTCTCTTAAGGAAATCTCATTACTCTTCTGCAGTTGGAGGGGATGGGGAACTTTAAACAATTCCCTCATTCACCTCCATAGACAACAATGAAGGTTATGGGCCAAGAAACTGGCTACAATCATAACTTGCTTAAAATAAATATGAGCAGCTCTTACTCGAACTGTCCACCTTGAGAAATTTAGCAGTTGGCTTGAGGAAAATATAGATAATAGTTATGGAGGCCTATTGGCACCCAAAATTTTTGGGTTTAGTTTTGCGCACGCGTACAAATGAATTTGTGCACACTCATTCAATAGTTTTGTACATGCCTAAGGAAATGTGTGAAGAATGACATAAAGTGTGCACCAAACCAAGTTTTTCTAGTTGCATGCCATGCTTAAAGAATACCAAGTATGCAATAGTATGAGTTTTTTCATTTGCACCGAAAAACAAGAAGATTCTCATCGAAATCAAGAAAGGAATCATCGAGAAATCTCCCTGAATGATTACTGCCAAGAGGTCAAATAACGAGTTGGCCAGGCATTTAAGATTTCCCTTGATACAAGAAGTCTACATGGAGCGTTGGAAGGAACCAAAACCATGTGAGGCAGTTTTATCAAACCAATGAGTGGAGCAGAGCACGAAGAGACAACACTCCACAACAAACAAACCTATAAAAGGAATCTCTAACATCATAAATAGATCTAGTCATTTTAGGGAGTTTATTGAATCTCCAGTATTGAGCTCACTCTGAACCCACTATAATGTTGTAATGCTTGGAATATAATTTTATGTCTATTATATGTCTAAGTTTTGAGGAAGGGCGCATGGTGCAATATGTTATAATTCTGATGTTTTATATAGCGAAGATATGAAGTTCTATCATTGTCATATGTATCTTTCCTACACAATGTATATATTTGATGTGATGAAATGCTTCCAGTAATAAAGAGATGGTGGTTTTGATCCATTCTATGTCTATTATGTATGAGTTGATTATGTGTTTATGTGTGTTGTTTTAACTATTAGTCCTAATAGTTGATCATACATGAGCTACATGGATTCCAATCCTAGTGACTTTCTGTATGTTTAGCCTTCATCCTTGTCACAAGACCTTATGGTATATGTGATCATTTTTTCATCTCAGGTGAGACCTTCCTCGGCCTTGGCTGAGGAATGACATGCCGATGCTTTGGGGATTTTGTTTGATAGCTATAGACGAACCCAGGGTCTAAAACTCACCAGTGTTAAGAAGGATAGTACAAGCACAAGCATGAACCGAAAACACCCAACAATCACCCTTCTTTAAAGTGGAGAAATGACTAAGGGTTGTCCTCTTTCTCCTCTTATGTTCCTGTTGGTAGCTAAACGCTTAACAAGATTAATCCACATGGTTGTAGAATATGAGAACCTGAGAGTTATATTTATAGGTACCTTATTCTATATCTCTCATCTCCTTTTTGTTGATGATATTCTCATCTTTTGTGATGGGAATTTTATATTTTTGAACACCTTAAAAGAGATTCTTCAAATTTTCTATAAAGCTACAAGAATGATCATTAATAAAGACAAGTCTTCCCTCCTTTTCTAGGGCCTATTAGACATAGAAAAGAAATCCATATCTCAGTTGTTATAAATCCAATCTCTTGAAGTGGAAAATGTAAGGAAGTATTTGAGATTTACCCTGAAATCCAATGGTTATTTTAAAAATGTCTAGATGTGGCTCCTAGAAAAAATCAAGAAGAGAATAAATTCCTAGTGTAATCGATGGCTCTCTAGAGTAGGAAGACTGGTCTTGGTCAAATCCATCCTATAATCTGTCTTGGTTTATCATGTCACTCTACCTTGGGTTCCAAAAGGCATTTTAAATAAAATAAAAAAAAATTATTATAGGTTTCGATGGTCGGGCTCTATGGAAAACCAATCCATTGTACTGGCCTCTTGGAGAAAGGTCGTTATCCAAAAAAATAGGAGGATGGGAAATACATAACACCTCTTATTTCTCCAAAGAATTAGTTGCAAACAATGTATGGAGCCTGATCTAAGGATTGGGCCTTTGGCTGCAAACCCTACAAACAAAATATTTTCCCCATGAGCACTAGTGGATTAGATCAGAAACCCTAGGAAAGGCTCACAAAAAGGATCTATTGTGTAGAAGAAAATCATAAATTCCTTCCCCATCATTGGGAACTGGATTATTTGGAGGGTAGGAAAGGGAACACAGTTTCTCATTGGAAAATACCCTTGGATCAATTGTGGAAATAAGCATATATTTCCAAATCCATTAATCCTCCACTTAAATGAAAGAGAAAAATGTTTCTCAACGAAATTTATCTTGGAGACCCTATCAAGGGACAAGGAAGATGGATGAATTGGAAAGNTGAAACACCTACATATCATCCCTTTAGGATGCTTTAGCTTGAATAACATACCAACATGACCAACTCATATGGTCCCAAAAACTATCGGGAGGATACAATCCTAAAATAGGCTATCAAAATTCAGTTTTGGACAACCAGGAAACCACCCCTGGTGGAGTGGGAAACTCTAGAACACCAAATTCCCATCTAAGGAAAAAACAATCATGTGGAGCCTCCTCCACAATAAGGAACATACTTGGGACCGTCTCCAAAGAAGGAACTTCATTGGTCTAGGAAGATGTAGCCTTTGCAAAAGAAATGAAGAAACCAACGACCACCTCATCATGTATTTCTCCTTTACAAAATCTATCTATGATGAAATAAATAGGTCAGTTAGGCTTTCCATCAATAGGGATGGTCCCTCAATCGAGGAGGCCCTAAATTCGTGGATAAATAACCCTCTCTCAAAATCCCTTAGAGTCTTCCCTCTGATTGTGGCTTGGGGTATTTGGCTAGCACGAAACTGTGTTGTGTTTGAATATTCCCAGCATCCACATATTCACTCTGCCATGCAAATTCTAGCTATTCTAGCATCCTTCTCACAAAAACAAATGTTCATCCCCAAACCTCCCCGAGAGGCACATCCAATCTTCAAGGAATCCCCTTGGGTGTTCTTTAACGGAGGAACCTAAGGCCACCCCTCTATCGAAGGGACATGAGGGATTATCTTTCTCTCAGAAGATGTCTCCATTTCGTTCTCTATAGGGATAGGTCCTATGTCCAACAAATACAATGAATTGATGGCTCTCAAGCTTACACTACACCTAGATAAATAAAAAGGACTCTCCAAATTAAACATTTATGGAGACTCTCTTCTTATGCTCAATTGGATGGAGGGAACATCCTCCATTCAGAATTACACTCTTCAACTAATCTTTCAGGAAATCAAATGTTCTGCTAGCTTTTTCAGTCATATTTATAGGGAGAAGAACTCATAGGAAGAGAGGATCACCAATATTGGTATGGAAATGGATTGGGGAAGATGGAAAATATTGGAACATCCTAAAAATGTATAACCATACTTTCTTCTCACTTCTTAGCTCTAAATCTGACTGGAACATCATATTTTGTGATCAAGACATGTGCCCCTAAGGGATGGTACTTTTGCCTCTAAAATAACATTTTGACTTGATTTTGAGCCTCACATCGGCTACTTTTTAAATGATATTATACTCTTCGGGACTTATTTGGGACAAATTCTTGTAATATCAAGATTCTTTTTGGATCGACTCTCAAGCCATATTTTTTTGTTGACCTCCTAATGGGAAGATTGTATAATTTTTGGAAATTTCCTAGACCCAAGTGTTGTGGGGTATTCTACCCTATGGACTAACAAGCTAGGGCTTTAAACTTGTACGCAGATCATGACCCTTCATAAGCTACTTTTAACCTTCTACCCTGAATCTAAAACCCTTTTCCACAAGCAGACAAGGGAAGAACTAACTAACCTTTTTATCGACGGTTGGTGTAGATCCTCCTTTGAGCTTTATCTCCTTGCTGCTGCTTCTCCTTCCACAAAGCGATCCTGCAATCAAGACAAAACTATGCATGCATGCTATTATTCTACTAGAGGGTTAGAGATTAAACACAAATCACATAAAACATATAAGACTCATGTATTTGGGATGGGAAAAGTATCTTTTTAT
>SNQJ01S0263898.1:9807-20370 GCA_010110895.2 Picea sitchensis | reverse complement strand
GAAAGTGCCTCGGGGAGAGGAGGAGCAGGAATGGGAGGAGGTGGAATTCGGGGCTGATGAGTTCGGGGGACTTCCAAGGTTGTTGGATGGACGTAGAGATCATTCAGGATTGGATTATAGGAAAGTTTTTCTCAGGAGTTATCCGCTGATGTGGGAGAAAGCTGATATGGAAATAGAGCGAGTCACGATTATAAAGTGCTTGAAGCGTCGTCTGAAGAAGGTCCTGGTCAAGATGATTGTGTTGAGGAAATTGAAGCAGAAGATCGTTGAATATCAGAGTTCCAAATCTCTGATACATGGATATGGATTCTTATCTAAAAGTCCAACTCAGAGTTTTCTACAAACTACTACTCATTAGTTTTATCAGTATTATCTTGGACAAGGTACTTTATCAATGTTATATTGTATTTCACAAGATACCCATTATCATTATTTTTGTCATGATATTAGTATCATTTTTCATGATTTTAACCTTCTGCAAGGTATCCATATCATTAGTTTTATCAATATCAAAATACTCATCATCAATTTTATCGTCATTTCTATATTGAATCTTCAATATTTCCTTCCTTCATTAGTTTTTTTGTCATTTTGATAACTTGATTAACAGAGATTTAGAAGTTTAACACCAAATTTCACATGGTGCAGGGTTCGAGCCTGCAAATGGCCGACCATGACCTACAGCAATACTGGTTCTCACTCCTCGCTACAACATCACGAAGTCCAAAGGTCTCATGGCTTTTGTTTTGTAATTTAGTCATCCGTAAATTCTCCAGAGACTTACAGTGTTCACAGATATTTGTTTATGAGATTTAAATATAGTTTTTCCGGTTTCTCCACATTTGTACATGAATGGTTTAGTTTGTGCTGTAGAGAATACCTAGCAGTTCGAATTGTTTTTTTCATGCTTATAGTTTGTTCGTTATGTTACATGTCCCTTCAGAGATTGAATCATGAACCCTAGCCACTCTACAGAATAAATTAAAATTAAATTAATTACCTGGCAGAAACAGTCTGCAACCTGGCAAACTGCGTTTTGCTTGGGCAAATTAATGCACAACTGTACCCGTACATTCCCGTGCCTGCTCTGAATGAATTCCATCCGATGAAAATTACGTACTGTTTTTTGTTTTTTTGCATTCATGGTAGATGATAAAAGCCTTTCTCTACCTTGTTATGAGGTTAAACCACAACGGGATCAATGTAATAGGGTTTGTGTCAGAGCTGACAGCATCCACTGGGTTTGACTCTGTTGGAAGGAGTTCTTGAGTAGGAAACAGGTTACTTACTGGGTAAAATTGGCTGAAAAGTTACAGTTTATTGCTAAAACCATTTTTATGACTTAAAACTATTTTTGGTTAACTTACTACAGATCAATGTAACTTGGATTATTAACCTTTACCTGTAAAAACTCAAGGAAGTAAAGTCGTACAGTATGAGTGCTCAAATACTATTCACATCAATACCAGTATTTCACTGTGGAGAGGACTTAAGTGAAACATTCTAAAAGAGGCACTGGAGTACTACTCTGGAGGAAGGTCTGAAATGATTCAGAGACTTGCTTTGCTGCGAAATTGAGATCTAGCAGTGTGGCCTGATGACCTTACTTACAAATTTTCCTGTTTAATAGAAAAAGCTTTCTTCAAAATGAAGAAAATTCTGCAGCGAGTGGCTTCCAATGTGGCTCTAGGCTGTAACATCCTAAGAGTGGGCACTTTGATAAGTAAAACCTAAGTATAAAAAGTGGTGTTTGGTAAGTTTTGGGTGAAATAATCATATATCAGCACTGAGATTATTCGGATTATGTTTTTTTAAGTAAGAGTTCTATATATTACCTTTCACTGTCATCTGTGATATAAGGGATTCACTTGTGCTGAATTGCCCCAAGGGGAAACCAATTCAGCCAAGCTCTTGTTTCTGTAAGCATATTTAAAATTTAAACAACATTTTCTGAATCGTCTTGTGGGGAAACCAATTCGACCAGATCCTCCATAAAAACTATAAGACACAAACACTGTCCCCTGACATACAAAAAATTAATTGTAATAAACTTTCACGGGCTAAGAGGAATCTTCCAAAAAACTTTAACAATTGACAAAGTGAGACATGCATGATGACACATTTGTGCTTGCCGCATCTCAAGTTTTGTGAAGTGGGGTTGCATGTGTTGGTCACGTGGTCTATGGAGAGGTGGCAAGCATCGTCTTCTCCCATCGATGTGTGGACCTTGTTGGCACCCCATCCAGGGGGCTATCAGTGTTGAGAGCCTGAGCAATACAATCCTGGAGGATAGGATGATCATTGTGGGTGGGGGATGAGCAGATAATATCTAGTCTGTCTAGAGCCACCCCAATATTAGCTAACTTGTTGACTATCTTATTAGCTCTCCATCTAACATGGGAAGGAATGAGGGCTGAGTGAGGCCTAATGAGAGTTGCAATGGCACTGAATCCTGTGGTAAGTCGCCAGCAGGGGGAGATTTTTTCTAGGTCAGCATTGTTACGAATTTTGGTGAAAAGGATGAGAATGATTTGAGAGTCCCCTCGACGATCAACTTATGGTGACTGTGTTCCTGAGCAATATGTAGTCCTTTCATGAGTCCCCAAAGCTTAGTTGCATTGTTTGTGTTGTGTCATATGCTGCCAGCAGCAATAATCATGATGTTTCATTGGCAATTGCGGAGAACCACTCTGAAGCTAGCAAGGCCTAGATTACCTTTGGAGGCCCCATCAAAATTTAATTTGACAAACCCTGGAGAAGGAGGGGACCAATGTGTAGGGATACCTGTAGTCTGGAATCTTTGAAGTTTCCTAGGAGTATGAGCATTGAGGTTGATGTTCCAGTTGTCCAGGTGTGCTTTTCTTGGGGAGGACATGACATGTCCTCATCTTTCTAAGGCTATAGGTGGATGGTTTTTCTGATGTTGTTGTGTATGTGTTTCCAAACTGTCTTCCAAATAAGATGAGATGAGTGGAATATCCTCCTATTACGTTCTTTCCAGATCTGCCAGAGGATGAAACCTGGAAGTAGCTGCCAAATGCAGTTAAGGATGGGAGAGTGAAAATCTTAGTCTCTCCATCCTTCTAAGGTTTCCCTAAGGCCTTCTCGATTGTGGTCTGTTATTTGCATGATTATGGTGCATTGGTCCCAAGCTTGCGAATTATAGGAGCAGAGATTAAGCAAGTGGTTTTGGGATTCTAAGTCTTCCAGGCATAGAGGGCGGACAGAGGGCCCGACAAAACCTCTTTTAGTGAGATTGTCCCAGATGGGGATACCTTTATGTGCAACAAGCCAGATGAACGTGCTAATTTTTTGTCAATGCTTGGTCCTCCAGAGTTTCGCCCAAACTTGCTCTTGGGGCAAGAGGCGGAAGGTTGTCTTGATGTCATAAGCTTCTTTAATGGTGAAGGTGCCCCTTGATGAGTGCCCCCATCTTAGGATGTCCTCTCCTTGAAGAATTTGCATTTTCCTGGAGATGGTTAGCTCGTGCCAAGGTTGAAGATCCATGTGCGCTGGTATGTGGAGTTTGGTACGGGTGGACTTCCAATGATGCCATGTTGCCCCAGGGGGGTCCTCTTATCAATAGTCCATGACTGTGATTAGACCGGCTTGTGTGGTAGGGGCAAGAAATTTTTCTTCCATAAAATTCTGCCCTAGAGAAGGCCATTGGTGCCAAGAGTCATACTAAAAGGAAGTTGTTCTTCCATTCTGCACTTCCCAGAAGGCGTGATCTGCAATTAGGGAGTGGATTTGCTTTGCAGCATTCCAGATCAAAGAGCCAAAGGTGTTTTCATTTCAGCGGATTAGTTGCTTTTTTGCAATGTTTGGAGCGTATTTCTTTCTCCAAAGTCAGACCTAGAGGTCTTTGTGTTGCTTTAGCCACCTCCACCAGATCTTAGCACTAAGAACTTTATTGAGAGGGGATGTGTCCCGTAATCCAAGAACTCCTTTTAGTTTGGGTCTGCAAATCTTGTCACAACTGATCAAAGCTATTTTTCGGTCATTCTTGGCCCCTTGCCAAAGAAAATTTCTTTGTAAGGTTTTGATGGCAATTAAAATGCAGCTGGGTGTCATCGGCACTGAGAAGGAATAGATGGGAAAACTTTGAAGGACGGACTTGAGAAGGACGAGATGAGTGGGAAGATTGAGTGAGCAAAAAGTCCAGGAGGAGAGTCTTTTGCCCAGGGAGGAAAGGAGCCCCTCCCAAGAGCTATTCCAGAGAGCTTTGTTTATAAGGGGAATTCCAAGGTGTTTGGATGGAAGGGAGCTACACGTGAAGCCCAGGATATTGGTAATATGAAGTTGGACAGGGATCGGGGTGTTAAAGAAGAAGATCTGGGATTTTTCTCAGTTGATGTCCATTCCTGGGGCTTCATGGAAAGTTTGAAGAATAAAGAGGATTCTAAGTGCTTCTCAGACAGTTGGAGATCCCAACATTAAGGTATCATCGACAAACTAGTTATGGAAAACTGGGGGATCTATGCCATGTAGAGATGATTCGGATTATGTTAATTTAAAAAAGTTTTAGGTTAAAATAAACATATAATGTGTGTTTTAGTAGCAAGTAGTGAGATAATTAGATTTTATATTATTTAGAAATTATAGATTTAATCTTATATACACATTTTCACTTATAACAAAGTGTGTGGATGAGTAGTAGGCAGCTATGTGATGAGGTGTATATATAAGCCAAAAGGTTTTGGGTTCGAATAATTATATACATATGGTGCAAGCACATACTTTTAGTTCTAGGAGGGTGGGTGGTAAGGGTGAAGGTCTATATGTGTGAGGTGTGCATACACACATCTTCACTCGGGGAAGTGGGTGGGATGGGGTGAAGTGAAGTGTGGGTGAAGGTGTGTGTGGACTCCACCTGTGTAAAAAGCATAAACCATTTTTTTAAAGCATATTATTTTTTAAATGTAGAAAATATCATGATTAAAGCTATAAAAAAAAACATAATATAAAATGAAATTGTTTATAAATTTCTATCAACAATCTTGGTCATGGGGTGAGTTCTTTTTCTTTAGATGTAAGGAAATAGGTTGAGAGCCCAAGACCCATACGCATATGGCAAGGGTGGAAGTCTTCTCCCTTTCAAGTGGTGTGGTTTTTTTCAATAGCAGTGATGAGTCAACTTGAATTGAGGAATGGTAGAAAATATGGTTGTCCTCATTATGAGTTGACAACTAAATTATAATAAGTTTTACCACCTTAAAAACAAAAAAACTTTTATACATCTTATAAAAAATTATAAAATCACACAAACAAAAGAGCGGAGTAAAGTGGAAGAGAAAGCATTTGGAAGTAATATGTAATTGAATGTCTCCATGAGAGAACACCGAAGAGAATCAACAAATTTGACCATAATCGCATTCGAACAAAGTTTTTTTTGTTTGTTTTATAAAGTACAAATACTTAATCAATGAATTTAAAGATCTATGATCTATGTATATGATGGGATTAATTAAAGTATGTACCAAAGATTGGTATATTCATGCCTCGGCACTAAAAGTATACCTAATAATTTAGCAAAACATATTTGAACAAAGAAAATAAAAGCAAAACTTACATACGAGTAAATAATGGAGCATATACTCTAAGATTTATCATTAATCTCTAATATAACACACAACATCATAATTTTTGCTTTCAATTTCATTTACATATCTATCTCCATATGTCAATTTATGTATGCATGTATCTATGTGCCCATAAGTACATGTGCTAAACATAATCCATCTATCATTAAATACTAGCCTTATAGATGCATCTATTAAAATAAATAAACATAATGGATTAATCCAAAATAAATAATAAAGTATTATGGCTAACATAACTAAGTTCTTGGAATACTCCCATGAGGCCATAAAATTACCACTATGGAGTAAGAATTACCCAAACAACTCTTTAAAGGTACCATTAAAGCTTACATCCAAAATTACTTCACATAAGTGGCAATTAGAAAACATTGCACATCCATGTCCCTCAACAAAAAAATCACGTCACATTATATTCCTCCCTTGGTCTCAATGTCCTTCATTCGAAGCATAGATCTAAATTTTATGAACTTTTCCTTAATCAAACATTTGGTGAATATGTATGTTACATGTTCTATACTTATACAAAACTTTAATGCAATAATGTGATCATGCATAAGATCTCTAAGGTAGTGAACATTTTGTTCCACATGCTTAGTTTTTAATGAAAATTTGGATAATCTTCCAACTCAATTTCACTCATTTTTTCATATTTGGTTGTTGCATCCTTCCGCTAAACAAGTCCACAATCATACAAGGCATTTATGATCCACACTGCTTCTTTCCTAGCTTCATTTTCTACTCTATATTTAGCTTCATAAGAATATAAAGAAGTAGAGTGAAGGAGAGCATAGAAAGGATGAGAAGCATTTGCTAGGGTTTGGGGATGATAGTAAAGGTAGTGCCTACTTCAAGTCAATCCTTCCACAAGGCTTGTATTGGATTATTTTTCTTCCCTTTTTGGACAAATTGATAAGCTTATATCTAATGGATAGAGTGGAAAAAAAAAAGTCTTAAAGCAATAGGTCAAGGGATGACTTGAGCATAATACACCTAAGAGAATCTTCAAAATTGATTCTAATGACATTAGCATATAACTTTTTGGATAAAGTGCAAATGCTAAATATTTTAATTTATTGGTATGTGGCCATAGGAAAAAGCTATCAAAACCTATATTGATTCAAATTTGAAGATGAAAGTGGGAAATGAATTATCTATTCTATGTAGGAGTTTCTTTGTGATGAATTTTTACTCCATGAAGAGAATGACCTTGTATTTTGGGGAGGGTCGGTGTTCTTCAAAGTATTAGGGGGGAACCTTAGAAGACTAGATTTGACCCTGGTGTGGAGATCCCATCAAGTGTTCTAACCTAGGTTAGATTTCATTTATAGCATTGAAATTTTGGAATGACTGGAGTCTTATATCCTTTGGGAAGGATCTTGGAGCATATCAGTTGAGCATGGTTATGTCATAGCTAGGTGTACTATAGAGATAGAATTGAGAAAATATGAAAACATGTATGTTAACCTTGATTTGAGAAATCTCCTCTTGAAAATTCTTATTCACATGCAAAGACTAGAGATTTTTTATAAGTGATACATGGCCAAAATTAGACTTTGAAAAAAATCATATATACTAAAAGGAACTTTATCAAACCATTGGTTAGTTAGCTTTCTCCTTTGAAAATGGAAGGATCTCATAGAATTTCCTTTAGATTTGAATCAATGCAATTTGAATTGTAATCTAAAACCAAACATTTAAAAGTAGTCAAGAAAGCTATATAATGAAGGATCTAAAATATTCAACTTGCATAAGAAACTCCAACACATCAAAAGTAGGTTAAAGGAATGAAATATATTTATGTAAATTATGCACAAAAGGTTGTATAACTAGGGCCCCACTCCAACAAAAGTAGGTCAAAGAAATGAAATATATTTATGTAAATTATGCACAAAAGGTTGTATAACTAGGGCCCCACTCCAACAGTGTACATAATAATTTAGTAAAGTGTAGTCAAGCAAAGAAAATAGAAACAAAACTTATACGAGAGTTAATAGTGTAGCCTATAAACATTTGTTATTAATCTCTAAAATAAAACTCATACATCATAATATCCTCTTTTAGGTGCACTCACATGTATATCTATCATCATGTGTCTCCATATCTTCATATATTTTTGTGTTCACATGTACAAATGAGAAATGTGAGCCATTTAGTTATACACACTATCTTTATAAAGGCATCGACTAAAACATTATTAAATCTAATGGATAAACAAAAAATTATGATAAAGTATTATGGTTAATATATTTGACTTATTGTCCGTAGGGGTGTGGTCTAGTGGCCAACAAAGGTGTTGTTAAGGTGTTTGTGATGCTAAGCAGGTCACGAGTTAAAACCTCGTCTTATCCGGAGGCCATGCTTGCAGGCAGTGTGGTTCTCCCTAGGGGTTATAAGGCAACCGATGGGATTCGACCCCGTGTCATGCGAGTACAATACTGTCGTCATTATCGATTCCCCTATATACAAATGTGTGTGTGTGTGTGTGTGTGTGTGTGTGTGTGTGTGTGTGTGTGACTTCTTAAAATACTCTCATGAGGCCGTATAAGATCATTGTTAATAGTTACTCAAACAAATATCCAAAGGTACCATTAATTCTTACATCCAAACTTACATCATGTAAGTTACAACTAGGAAATAGTACACATATTCACAACCCTCCTTCATATTGACTACGCCACACAATACAAAATTTATCAAGAAAAATCAACAAGTATCTGAGGAAATTAGTGGCATTGCATTATATCATCCCTTGGTGTCAACATTAGGCTTTAGTCCAAACATAGATCTAAACTTTATGAGCTTTTCCTCAGTCAAAAAATTGGTGAATATATATGTGACATGTTCTATACTTTTAAAAAACTTCAATTCAACAATGGCACCATGCACAAGATTTCTAAGGTAGTGAAAATTCAGCTCCACTTACTTAGTCTTTGAATGAAAAATTAGATAATTTTCCAACTAGAATTCACTCAATGTTTCACATTTCATTTTTTTAAGCCTTCCTTTAGGTAAGTCCAAGATAATACAAGACATTCCATATCTACAACACTTCCTTCTCAATTTCTTTTACTATTATATTTAACCTCATAAGAAGATAAAGAAGTAGCATTCTACTTCTTACTTGACCAAGTAACTAGACCTATACCAAAATAAAACATATAACCTACTATAGACTTCATATCATAAGGATCACAACCCCAATTTGAAATTGTATAACCAAGAAGTAAAAAAATTCCACCATTTGCATAGTCAATCCTATAATTAATTATGCCTCTAATATATCTCAAAATTCTTAGACACCTTCCAATGGATTTCCTTTGATATTGCTTAATATATCTAGCAACCAAACCAATCACAAAGCATATATTTAGTCTAAAATGATTCTAATAAATAAAATTTCAAACAAGTTTTCTATACAACATAGGATCAAATTCCTTTGAAGACCAATATATTGATAATTTCACACCAGATTGAAAGGGAGTAGGGGCATTTTTACAATCACTCATTCTAAATTAATTATGAAGTATATCAATAACTTATTTACAATGAGATAGAAAAATGTCATTGTTACCCCCTCACTTCTAGGGGTAACTATTGATATTATGGTAGCTGCGGGAGGTATTTACCTCCATGTGTAAACCTAACGAGAATAGAATATTCCGGGAAGCAAGAAGAAACCCTAATGAGTTGGTGAATAACCATAGAAGACAAGTCAGCTCAAGAGGATAATTTTTATTAGGTTATTAGCCTCCAAGAGAAGAAGTCGGCCAGAAGAAATATTATATACTAAGTAAATAGGAACCCAGAGTGAGCAGTCGGCCCAGGCAGTTAGCCAGAATTAGTATAAATACAGGAGGCCACTCTTCATTCTAGCAAGCATTCTCAGAACTACAGAGCTCACTTGTGTGCACTGCAGTTAGCCAGTTTGTTCGCAAGTTTGGAGGAGAAGTTGTCGTTGCAGCTGCTGCAGCTAGCAAATTATGTTTTGGCTTGGAATATCTCTTGGTTATGGTTTGGACTATCTAATTAGCTCTTGTTTGGTGTGTTATCATTGGAGAAAGGTGTGCTACCCTTTTTTTGTCTATCTAGCCTAGGGTTTTCTTCCGGAGTGATTCTTTGTCAAGGTTAAGGTGCTCGGAGGGTGGCTTCGGCCTATGGTTGGGTGATAATAGTGACATTTTCTATGGTAAAACAAGCACATTCTAACAGTTTATGGGCCCACACCTCCTTCATTTAGTCTAACCATTGGAAGGGAGCATAACCATAAGGATATTAAGCTCGTTGAAGAACTATAGCTAGGGTTTCTAGCAGGAGCAGTCACCAAAGCACTGTCGCTAGGGTTACTAGCAGATGTAGTTGTAGAAAACCTGACCTTCTCGTTGAGGCACCTTAAGTGAAGGGATTGACCTAATTTCCAGATAGACTAGTGTTCCCTAGCCTAACGCATCTCCTGGTACTCTCAACAAGTAAAAATGTCAAGTTTGAGTTTTTGGTCAAATTCAAGGTTGACCCAGTCAAGGAAACCATGACTTACTCTATAAAGTCAGAAAACAAGTTAGATGGGGCTTCTAAATTTAGAGCATGGAAGACAAGGATTGACCTCATCCTTGCCAAGAATAAAGTTTTGGATATCATGAAAGGAAAGATCATGGAACCAGAGTTTGAAGAAGGAAAAGAGAAGGAACCACATAACGTTGCAATTATGGAGAAGTTCAAAGACAGTGACATCAATTCCATGAGTATCATAGTGGACTCTATAAAAGGCCACTTCATACCCTACATCTCCCATCTTGACTCATCTAAGAAGATGTATGATGCCCTAACAAACCTCTTCTCAGTCAGAAACATTGGACAAGTAATGAGTCTAAATAATGAGCTTCGTGACATAAAGATGAATGATGATGACAGCATAACATCATACTTTGTGAGAATCTCTCAGTTAAGAGATCAACTACAAGCT